>JAGFPH010002586.1:140792-150930 GCA_018207615.1 Philaenus spumarius | reverse complement strand
ATGTTGCCGATAACAGTATAATTGTAGGAACCTGCTTGGGGGGTAGTATTCCGGCGGAATACTGATGTGTATATAGCCTACTTGTTTGTATATAGACTAGTTTGTTGAAATAAACGGCCATTTATAATATCATCAGACATGATTTGTAATTTAAGAAGAATCTGTCTGTTAATATAAAAGTGGCTCCGTCAACAACTCCTCGTGAAGATCTAAAACTCGACATCTGCAAACAATGTGCATGGAACCTATTCATTCAAAATAGTCAGGTATTCTAGGAATCGAAACCTGACCGCAAAATGGAAAACCTCCCCTCCCTAGAGCCTCCTCACCCCCACACTTGACCGGTAAATGGACTGACCGCAAAATGGAGGATACCGATTGGTTTGGGAGGATACTTTCGGGTAAGGTAATGTAATACAAACAAACATTTTTACGTGAGGTCTAAGGTATGCAATTTCGGTAGTGTAAGGTCATTCAAATTCAATGATTCGAAATAATTTTGAGGTGACGTACAAATAAAACCAATTTATAACTGCATAATTCGACTAAACATTTCATAAATTCTTTTAATGAAATTTCACCCACACGAAAAATACCGGATGACGCATAAATAAAGAATCTACAGTCGGGAGCACGAGATAAGGCGGGTGAGAATTTTTGCGCTGTTGCCAGATATGGGACTAGCAAAGCGAGGTACGGTCGAGAATCGCTTGAACTGCGGCACCATTTGGCAACACTGGATCGTGCAGATCGTGGCGCAGAGCAAGCGATTCTCGACCGTTCCTCGCTTTGCCAGTCCCATATCTGGCAACAGCGCAAAAATTCTCACCCGCCTTATTTCGTGCTCCCGACTGTAGTACACTTTTGACATATTGGTGATTTTTAATGAAATTTGTATTTCTAATGTTGTAAAACCTTACACAATTATTAGCATTAAACTCTCGCAAAACTCTACATAATTTTTAAACACGCAAAAACAAGATAATGGCTGGATGGCCGCTCGGCCATCCCCCCTCTCATTTCTTTTAAGAAAAGTATTTCATGTTGTACATTATAGATCATCTACAGCCTCTGAATAACAACTATCCGTCTGGTAGCTTACTATAGGCTATTTATTTCATTTGAATTTTAATATTTTTTCAATTACTATATTTACTTTATATTTATACAGTCCATGGTATGTCTTAACTACTGCTTCTCTTAACTGCTATTATCAAAAATGTTTTGTTTCTCATGACCCACGACTGATCCTAAGATCAAGATGACTCGGTGCCTTGAAGGTCATAATGTTATGTACAGTGTTGTACCAACTTCAACATTCCTATTCATTGCCAACCTTGCAACATAAATTTATAACCTACAACCTATTTCTCGGTGTTGACAAGTCTTTTGTTGCATTTATTACGTCGGCAGTAAGTAGCATGCGTTATGTTTATTAACTATAAAACTTGAGCGTGTTAATACTGCATTCCGCTTTGTGCGAGTTGTTTACTTTGAAAACTTCTTGGAAAAGATCGAGTCGACAATTGTTCTGAAAAGTATAGAAATATATTCACAGCAATGTTTAGGAGAGTGTCAGAACGGTTTTAGAAAAAGCGATCTCTCTTTCTTGTCTAACAGACTTACACTGACAGTTTATAGATTGTAAATAGTCTTACAATAGTACTGCTAAAAACGTGAAAAGGAATAGGGATTTCAAAATATCCAATGCACAATGTGAGGTTGCAGAAGATTTGAAAATAAGTAAAATCTGGAGTAGGGCAAGGTTGGACAATATATCCCATTTGTAGAGTTTATTGGAGGCTCACACGCTATTGCATTTAGAAAACAATCCTGTTTGACAAAGCTTTTATGAAATTGTATGCTCTTTAAAATTGCTGATAAGTAATTTTTCCTTAAGTTTGACTGGAAAAATGTTATACTCAAAGAAAATTCAAAACATTTAGTCGTTTTTCGGTCACAGAAAGTTTATTCAGGGACGTAAACTTAGGCCTGTTTGTAAGCACCTATTTTGTGTCATATTTCAAAAACTTATTTTTAAGACAATTTGTTCCTTCAAAAATAGATAACGTCTCAAGAAGATTAAATGTTGGCAGTCATTTAAGACACATAAGGGAACTAAGCTCAGAGATGAGGCTATGAAGATTTAAAAAAAGACACAAACTAGAACTTTCTCATGAACAAAATTGTGAATTGTTTTAAGACAACTTAACAAACTTCTATATGAGTCATTTAGTGGATGGGCATAGTACATTAAATCGATAATCGATTTCCTACTTCGTAAACTGGAGTACGTCCTTCTTGATAAGTTTGTATTGAGTTTTTTTTCTTCAGATTTTCGATTCTAAAACTTGGATAGTTTATCAACATTAAATAAATTTAGGACAACATTTAAAAAAAAGTTAACTATACAAAATCTATTTTATAAATGTTTAAAACATAAATAAACAACCTCTTCGTGTTACACTAGGGTGCTAAGGTGTAACACTGTTTTTGTGTATTCATTGCTATATCAATTAGTTATAAATGTGCATTTACAGATAACAGTTGATGGGGTTAACAAAATTAAATGATTTAAAAATAGTTTTAGAATAAGTCTAACCTGGAACAATACGTAAGTCATAAAAATGTCCCTCCATTTTAATTTTTGTTCGTCTTTGTTGCATCTTGCCTGTCGGAAAATTGTCTTTACCCACAGAGATGCAGGACAATAACAATGCACTTATCAAACTAATTTCAAAGAAACAAATTGAAAGGCCAGGCGAGAACATAGGAACGGATGAGGGAGAGGGAGAAACTCTTAATAACTCCATTGTTTCAAAGACTATCAAACCATGAAACCATTACCAAAGCTTGGTGCGGAAAAAGTATGTGATGCTGTTATCAGAAGCACTCGCACTCCTGTTAAATTGGAACAGTTCAGACGATTAGAAAAATAACAGAAAAACGGAGAAGAAGAAAATCAAAAGAAAGTAGAAAATGTAAAGAAAATTGCTAAACAACTGAAGTTTGGTTCTACACACTCTTCTGTAAAGATAGAATTACCAATAAAGATAAAATATCTCTTAAGTAAATGTACAATCAAGAAGGTAGTTAGTTCAACTTCCAAAGATTCGGAGATAAAATGTAAAGGTTGTAATGAACTTTTCAAACGTTGGATTTAGTGCTCAGCTTGCCTCTTATGGTTGGACGAGAAATGTTCAAATTATGATTGTGAAATTTTGTTTGTGATTACTAAATAGATTAATTATAAATGATTTATTTTAGAAAATTTTTAAACTACTCTTATAATTGGATTTTGTAATCATTTATTAGTTAAATACACTATAACAAACTGAATAGTTGATATTAAGATTAATTTCCTATTCCTTGTGTGTGATTGTCAAATTGTACATGGGTAAATATGCCTAATTTGTAACAATTTGATTCAACACAAAAAAAAAAGAAAAAAAAGATTTGCACGTCAGGTTATTTTATGGTTTTTAGAAAGACCAGGCACCAACTTTACTATTTATATCGTTGTACAAGCTAAAACTAACTTTACACAATTTTCAAAAATAAAAATACTCTTAACGTCGTCATCTTGCCCCGGTTTCCCCTGTTCGCTGACCTTTCAAATGCAAAATCTATATTATTTGAAACTGACTAAACAGACTGCGAACTAATAAATATTTATAACTAACATTAACTTAGGCCCACTGCGTTTTAACAAGAGTTCATTTTCTGGAAAGCTAGTCTACATTTCGTCTGCACTGTTTTTTTATTGCCAGGCTGATGAATTTACTGTACCGTGACCTGCGATTATCACTTTGACACATGCTATACAGAGTATTGTTATAAGGTTTATAACACTGAGTGTCCAGTAATTAGGGGATCAAACTTCTGGAAATGATTCTATGGGTCAAAATAAGAAAAAAGTTCATACAAACATAGAATCTAAAACGCTTCGTTTTCCAGATATCGACCATTTTAAACTTGGCATAATGTTTTACCTATCAATCATCTATTTCAAGAAAAATAAGCGATTAAATCCAATCATGCATTTCAAAATGGCGGCTGTTTGAAAATTTCAAACCTAAATTACTCAAACATTTTATCAAAAAATGTCAAGATACTTTATTTGTAGCCCTTTTGATTCCCTATCGAATGGTGTAACTTTCAACACAATTGGATGAACGATAATAGTTAAGTTATGAGTAATAATTGGTTTGTTCAACTCGGCATCTTATACCAACACAGTAAATAGTACAATTATTGTATGTACAATGCTGTCAATATCTTTAACTTAGCCATTATCCTTAATCCGATTGTTTTGAAAATTACAATATCCGATAGGGAATCAAAGAGCTACAAAAAAGGTGTGTTGACATTGTTTGATAAAATGTACGGTTTTTTAACAATTTAGAGTTGAAATTTTCAAACAGCAGCCATTTTGAAATGCATTATTGGATTAAATCGTTTATTTTTCTTTAGATATATCATTGTCAGGTTAAACATCACGCCAAGTTTGAACTCAATCAATCTAACCATTCTCTAGATATGATTTATTTTCTACAAAAAACAAAATGGCGGATATCTGGAAAACGAAGCGTTTTCGGACCTATGTTTATATGAACTTTTTTTTATTATTTTGACCCATAGAACCATTTCCAGAAGTTTGATGCCGTAATTACTGGACAGCCTGTATATTTCATTTAGATTAGGCCTACACTTTACTTGCTTTATTTAGACCCTATGATGTGTCGATACTTGTGATAAGAATACTTTATTGAAAAGTTAGATTATTTAACAGGTCTACATTATTACTATATTAGTTTTAAGTTCCTCTTTTTAGTTGTAGATGAAACAATTATTGTGCCTCTTAAATTATATTGTACAGAACTTTTATTTGTTTTGGATCTAATAAATTAAAATATCTAATAAAGTAAATGGTAGGCTGTATTGATTTGTAAATCCCAATAAATATGTGTAAATACTGTAGACAATCAATTAAAACCAAATTTAAAAAAAAAGTAAAATATATAAAAACTCCCACGCATGTAATCAGCTCAAGACGAAAGATTACTTGCAGAAGGGCCGACGAAATAATGTTGGCTGAGAGAAATTATATTTGATTTATTCAGCGTTTGTAACTTTCTCCGAGTGTTATCCGTCGTAATTAAAATTCCAACCACCGAAATGAACATATACCGGACACCAAGTGCTATGCAGCCAACAAACTTATTCGGCCATTGTGTGGAGTGCTTAGAAATTACCGAAGCGAATAAAAGCTGACACGAGAGGATGTGTGGTCTGCCGTGCGGTGGTCTAGCATCGCGTAACTCGGCAGCCGACATTCACAGAAGAAGCACACAAACACTCGAGATGATAAATTACAAAACCCTTCTCCCTCTGAGCCCCATTCAGTTTCACTCCCGCTACCTTACAAGGAATGTAATTATAAAAGTCTATAACTTGGAGTAATTGTTTATGTTATAAGGTGTGCGTGGTATGTTGACCATTTAGTGCCATCTGAAGAAAGGGTATACTAGAACTGAGGCTATCTTGGAGGGAAGCAAACATTAAAGCCAGAAACCATTATCATCAGATTACAATTCTTCGAATTTAGGGCAAAGGGCTTAACTCAGAAGTTATTAACCAATTGTTATTGTACGAATAAAATACATAATGTGTCTAAAATGTCGAAATTAAAATATGGTGTACCTCAAGGGTCAGTTCTTGGACCAGTTTTGTTCTTAATCTTTATAAATGATTTGTCATCAGCAGTATATGTGGATAGATTAATTCAATTTGCTGATGATACAACTTTAATATTCAAAGCAGATTCTCTCCAAAATCTAGAGCAAAGGGCTTTTGTACAGGTCAATGCTACTTATCAGTATTTCACTGAAAATAATTTGGTAATCAATCCAGAAAAAAACAAATATTTGAATTTTAGTTTAAAACCAAACACTTTTCACACATTAAGTGTCTTTCTTGGAGAAAAAGAACTTGAAGAAGTAAATTCAATAAAGTTCTTGGGTCTTACCATAGATAACAAACTGACCTGGAACTATCATGTCAATAGCATCAGTGCTGAAGTTAGTTCAGGAATATTTGGATTAAGAAATTTAAAATTATATTGTAACTCTTCAGTTCTTTTTTTAACAGGTTACTATGGTCTAATATACCCACATCTGAGCTATGGACTTCTACTTTGGGGGAATTCATCAGTTCAGAATATGCAAAGAGTGTTTGTCCTACAAAATAAAGCTATAAGGCTTATAGCAGGTATAAATAAACACAAATCTTGTAAAAAATACTTTAGAGAATTGAGAATTTTAACACTTTCTAGTGTGTATATAATGGAAGTAATTCTCTATTTTAAATATAAGTGTGATCCTGTTCAGAACAAGGACATACATAATTATAACACCAGGACCGCTTGCAACTATCGTGCTAATCGGCACAGGTTGAATTTATATAGTAAACTTCCTTTGCAAGCAGGTCCTTTATTCATGAATAATCTTCCCATTAAAATAAAAAAGATACAAAATTTAAATTCTTTTAAAAACAGCCTTAGGCAACTAATGTTGTTTGGATCCTTTTACTCTGTGGATGAGTTTATGTGCCATGATTTTGGGTCTAGTTCCCTTTGAAGATCCTCTGAATGTGAAGTCTGATCTTCCCTTTCACATGTTCTTGGTTGGGTCCTTAAAGGTTTTCTATTGTTGTTGTTATTATTATAATTAATTATTATTGTTGTTGTTATTATCTATTGTGAGTTTTTATTATTGTTACTTTGTCCTCAGCGGAAATGAAATTATTAAAAAACTGTGAATTATTCTATGTAGATTTTTAAATGACTAGTATTGGTTACATGTATATGTTTTATTGTATGGTTATTGTTTTTGTAAGTTACATATATATATTGTTAGTATTGTTATATTGTTGACTTGTCTTATACACATATTTTTCAAAGAGACCAATAAATGATTGATTGATTGATTGATATATTGTTTGTGATACGCTGTCAAATTACAAGGTTAAAAAAGTCAAAGTTTAAAAAAACGAATTTTTGTGTTTTTTAAATATATTTATATACATAAATATCTTATTAAAATTATGCGAAACATCCCGAGCCGGAGACCAGGTAACTAGTCATATTCCGTCAGCTTTGAAGCGAGCCAACCACCGTTTGTTTTACTTCCGCCCTCCTTCCCTCAAACCACCATGAAAAGTTACCCGGCCTACACTGGATTCCACGTTCACCGAGCTGTACAGAGCGCCCTTAAGCCATGTTACCCTTAGGACCGTCTCAGCGATAGTAGCCAACTAAAAAACATCAACTCCCATGCAACGCTCGGTCAGTTGACGCAACCCGCATGACAATAAACGTGATGTTCCCTGTAATGGTAGTAGCATGTCTATTAGCCCGTAAGACATGTACTGCACAGGGAACGTGGAATCGAGTGTAGCTAAGATTCGACCCCGTACCTTGTGATCAGGAGGATCCCACGCTATCCACTTGGCTAAGGCTTGCCTTAAGAAAAACTGAGAACAAAAAACACTTTAGTTACTTGCTACCGTATTGCCTATTTCGCCCCTTCTCCTCTAGCGTATAAATATATACTGCAATGCAAGCCATGAGTTTTTTAAAACTTTGAGTGCTTCTCCTGTATCGTTAACAATTTCCGCCTTAAGCCCTTTTGCCCCAACTTAAAAAAGAATTGTAAACAATATATAAATTGATTCTGATTCGTCTGCGGCAAAATTACAGGAACCGGTTTAATGGTTGGTAATTTGTAAAACCAATGTTGGATGCAATAAACTGTAACAGATTTAGCTGTACCCAAAACACGAACTTATTTTCCAGATGTTTCAAAGCAGTAATTTTCCTACTTAAGGCTCGGCTGCCTAAATTCAAAACGGCGAAGTTGGGTACCAATTTCAAAATTAAATAACCGAAACATACCTTCACTTTTAAGCATATTTTTGTATTATTTTTGTCAAAAAACGAAAGCTGTATTTTTTCTGAAATTAAAATAGATTGTGGGAGTTGATTGCTAAGGTTTTTTGCAATATCTCTTTTTGCAACTGAGTAAAAAATTAATTAAGTTTACTAATTTTTACTTTCTCTACCCTATACGTAGTATATGGAGAAAGTATTGTTTTCGTAAAAATGTTCGAATTTGAATTTTCAGTTGAATTATCTGTTTTGGTGCTCCCAGAACCCCAAAAAATTGTTTAGTGCAATTATCTGTGTTGGTGCTCCCTGAACCCAAAAATATTTTTAGTGGAATTTTTTGTTTTGGTGCTCCCTGAACCCAAAAAAGTGTTTTTAGAGTGGTGTCTGTCTGTCAGTCTGTCTGTATGTATACACGACCGCAGAAAGGACACTATTGGTCCGATTTTCATGAAATTTGGTATGTAGGTACTAAACCCTAATATCTCCAGGCGTTTTTTTCATTTTTTTGAATTTTTAATTTTTAAGGGTAATTTACCCCTAAAAACCCTTAAAAAACGACAAAAATGCAAATTTCTCAAAAACGGCTCTAACGATTTTGATCAAATTTTCAGTATTTATACTGCTAAGATGCCAAACAAATTGACACCACCCGCTTTTATAAAAACTTCGGCGCTTTATAATTATGGGGAAATGTTTAAAAATAAACAAGTTTGTGTTGTCAATCTAGCATCGCGGCGGCGGCCGCACGGGGTAGCACCACGGTAGCGAGCACGGCCAGTAATTCAAAGGTCGCGCGATCGAGTCTCGCCTGGGACAATGATTTTTTTATCCGATTGATGTAGGTAGAATATTATTTCTTGTTTTGTTCTAAAAAGTAGTAAATAAAATGATTAAAAAACTATTTTATTTTTTTATAGTTTTATTATTTTATAGTTTTTATTTTATAGTCTTAATTATAATTTTACTTGTCACCCCAAAAAACGATTTTGACTAAAATTGTAAATTTGAATTCATTTTACTTACTATAACGGGAAGTTATTGTTTTGATTAAAACTGTGAGGATTATTTTATGGCAACTGGCAACCAAACACAGCCGCGTTTGTAAAAATGTTGGTGTTTAAAATATATGGGAGTTACTTAACTGTGTTAAAATAAGTTTTTTATTTTTGTAGAATGTTATTGATTTTAAATCCACATTGTGCCCTATTGAAACAAGTTTTTTCCTAATCGAGTGATTCTAATTTAACCTAAAATAAACTGTAATAAAACAAATATTGTAGCATAAAATAAGCTATCCTGGAATGTTGAAAACTTTTATAGAATAAATAAAGTATGTAACCATGGTAAGAAACCCTAGTATAAATTTAAATATTGCCAGACAGATAGTTTTTAATACTTTTAAATGTGTATTTCCCATATACATTTTGTAAATTAAAGCATTTTTTATTGGTTCAGTAAGGTTCAGACACATAAGAAGTGATTAACTTCATTAAAAACAATATTATTTTGACTACAGTAAGTTGGGAGAAAGTTTGTGTCAGTTAACTGATACCGTTTATTACTATTTATATCATAGGCCCCTACATTTATGAAAACAATAAAACGGTTTTTTAATTTTTTTTTTTTTATTGGGGTTTAAAGGCGAAAAACCTGGGTGGTTATCATCGCCTGGACGGTTTTTTAAAATGTTTTGAGCAATCAACATCCGCGTATGACAGTACTTCAAAATAAAAGCAAAATTTTTAAATTTATTCCACGAATTAACGGGAAAAATGACTTATTCTGCGGCATTGCTCTTACGGTAATCAGATTCAATATGGCGGACAGGGAGCCACCCCTTAACCTAAGTTCTTAAAACCGGTGAGAAAATATTGAAAATGCAAGAACAAATAAGTTAAGCATACAAATTACCCAACTCACACAGTTTTGCAGGCTATTGTACCTTGACTGCTGGTATCTGCGTTAAATAAGATATTACATTAGTCCACGTCGCCCCCTGTCCTCCCGTCGACGGGACAAAGCCGGCGATAAGAAAAGCAAATGGAGCGGTTTTTCGCGAAGCAATAAAAAATGTCAGTGATGAGGGAAATTGCTCACCGGAGTGCAGTCTGCCGGAACAGTTACTGAATGTCCGCGCCCGTTATCTCCTTCTTCCTCGCCACTGCTTCCCCCCCAATCCCTTGCTCTTCC
>JAGFPH010002586.1:108318-130792 GCA_018207615.1 Philaenus spumarius | reverse complement strand
ATTCGAATGTATAATCTTTAATAATTTTAGGTTAGGCCTAGACTGATTTTTAGTTGTGTTAAAATAGCTTAAATGATAATACCTCTGAAATGGAAACTTGCTTCCTCATTTCGTAAGTGGTGTTAATTAATTAATAAGTTTACATTTCTCCCGCATGGACTTAAGCACACAATTTACATTTTCTTTATAGTGTTCCCAAGTGGAGAACTAGAAACAATTGCTGATAATTCATATTTAGAATACTTAACAATACAAAATCACTTATCCTATCAAATTTGGAATCGTTAAATAAGTTTTAGTTTGTAGTTAACATGTTTTATTTTGACACTTCAGTAATAATGTACGACTCTTCAAAGTCCCATGCTCGTAACCAGAATACATATTCACTAAAAAATTCTTTAAACTTTTAATCCTGGGCAAAAAATAACAGGCAGAAAGCAGAAACGTTTGCTGATTATTTAGCTGAAATATTCCAACCTCATGACATTTTCTCAGATGACATGATAGAAGGTAATGAAATTCTCGAAGAAACAAATATAAAACTAGTTACTTGGAAAGAAGCTTTCAATGAGATTAAGACTAACCTAATTCCTAAAAAAGTACCAGGTTTTGATCTCATTACAGGAGAGATCTTGAAGCAGCTGCCCAGGAAAGGTGTGGTGTTATTGACTTATTTAATAAACGCAGCATTCAGATTAAAACATGTTCCTGGTATTTGGAAGGTAGCCGAAGTCATCATGATTCAAAAACCAGGTAAACCACCAAATGAAACCAAATCCTATAGGCCTATTTCATTGCTACCAACAATTTAAAAGGTTTTCGAGAAATTACTGCTAAAAAGGATGAAACCTCTCATAGAATGTAAACATTTAATTCCAAACCATCAATTTGGTTTTAGACAGAGCCACTCAACAATAGACCAAGTCCATCGGATAACAGATATAATTGAAAAAGCATTAGAAGAAAAATTAATTTGTTCTGCCATCTTCTTAGACGTGGCACAAGCCTTCCATAAAGTTTGTCATGAGGGCCTTATCCATAAATTAAACAAAGTACTACCAAAACAATATGTGGATCTGTTAACGTCATACATATCTGGCAGATTATTTAGAGTTAAACAGGAAGATGAATATTCGGAACTAAGAGAGATGAATGCTGGTGTACCTCACACCATATTGGGCTCTATATTGTACTTGCTCTATACAAGTGATCTACCAAAAATAGAAAATGTGACTGTAGCTACATGTGCAGATGATACTGCCTTATTGGCAGTTGGCAAAAGTTTAGGAGAAGCTACCAACAGAATTCAAAAAGCAAGCGATAGCATCTATCGATGGACTAAGAAGTGGAAAATTAAGATAAATGAGAGGAAATCTGCTCACATCAATTTCACAAATAGAAATATAAAGAATCATTGTATAATAAAACTGAATGGAGTTGAAATTCCATGTGAAAATACAGCAAGGTACCTGGGTATGGCATTGGATACCAAGTTAAATTGGAATGAACACGTTAAAAAGAAAATAACTGAACTAAAACTCAAATACAGTCAGCTGTATTGGCTTTTAGGACGTAAGTCTAAATTGTCAATACAAAACAAAATATTAATTTATAATCAGATTTTGAAACCTGTCCAGGTTTACGGTATACAACTCTGGGGTTGTGCCAAAAAATACCACATTAAAAAGTTCCAAACTTTTCAAAATAGAGTATTACAGAACATGGTTAACGCTCCATGGTACATTCGAAATATCGATTTACATAGGGATCTTGGAATTCCAGATGTTTTTACTGAAATAAAAAGGTTTGCTGCGAAGCACGAATCTCGTTTGAAACATCATGTAAATGAGGAGGCAGTACAACTTCTTGACAACTGCGATTTAATCAGAAGACTGAAGAGAACAAAACCTTTTGAGTTGGTCTAAGTGTTTGGTTGTTGGTGAACATTGTGTGATATAATAACTTTAGGTCACTGGTGCGTGACTTATTGGATGTAAGATACAATTTAGAGGCAAATTGATGGTTAGTCTGTAAGACTAGTTTTAATGTATAATTTGAATTGAAATGAAATAAATATATCTAAAAAAAAAAAAAAAACTTTTAATGAACAATTTCATTAAAAATAATTACGTCTAATATTTTTTCGACAGTTTGTTACAGAACAATGGTATTTAAGTATACAACAGCAATGGAAAATTCCGTCTGCACACATTCGCAGCTATCATGTTTTACAGCTGTTTGAGGTTAAGTATATCAACAACAAGTTTTAAAATAATGCAGCTAAAAACAAATTGAGCTACAACTCAATCAACTTACTTAACAATGAACACATTATCCACACTTTTAGCATGATGTAAGTAAAATAACGTGGAAGTATGCTCTCACATTTTAAGGGGAACATAACGAAATTTACAAAAAATAGGTTCATTAAAAATACATATTTCACAGCTGATTGAAGATTTTCAGAGTGTGTACAGTAATCAGCTGTTTACTCTAACATCTCTAATCAGACATGTAGCTATTTCTCAGTGGTATTTTCAGCTGATTTCATACTTAATTACAAAATAATTTGTATTTCTAAATTACTAGTTGGGTTTGTTTAGGAGTAGGCAAAATTCATGCTAGTTCTTTTCATGCTGTATTATTATTATTGTTATGCTATACACATCCTATGGGAGGAGAAAGGAAAGGATGGAGTGCGAAGTACGAAGGAAGTTTTCACTAGGTCAGTTATAACAATGACTACATATCAATAAGATGAACAGTTTAAATGGGTAAGATTCAGACCAGGAAAGTAGGTATAAAAGTGAGTTTGCGCCATTAGTCGCTAGGAGCTCTCATGGCGCGTTTTTCCGGTCGAGTGTAGGACAAAAACGGAAAGAGGAGGAGAGACAGAGAGGTCCGATTGTCATGTGACCGTGATCGTAGAATCCTAGCGGCCGATGGCGCAAACACACTTTTATACCTGCTTCCCTGGTCTGAATTTTTAACACGGGACACTTTTCGTTTTATTGATATGCAGTCATTGGTTATAATTTGTGACTGTAGTGGTTCAGGTATCACTGAGGATGACGACTTTGCCGTTAAAATGCGTTTCACACTTACACATGTTTTTTTCTAGATACAAACAGTTATACAACACCTCTTGGTGGGACACATATTTGCAAAGTGTTGCCTAAACGAAAGCTATTTTGAAACTGCGTTTCCAATAAATAAATAAAAATACTGTAGTTGACACAAAGTCTATCACAGTGTGGCTATCGTGTGCTTTCACTGATCAGCTGTTTTCATTTACTTATTAAAAACAAAGTTTAAAATCGTCTATCAAACTGAAGAGTTTTCCAGCGGAACCAGCCAGTCTGGGAATAAAATTTAAATTGACAAAAGGGTGGAAAAGATTTGAAGAATCACCAAAACGGAAAGCGTTATTGATCTGCAGTTTCCTGTCCTACGAAATAAGTGATATTTTAAAATGAAGGACGGTCGCTTGACAAGCGCAGGGGATCTGAATGAACTGGGAAAGGATTGTGCACTAAACGGTGTGGAGTAAACACGTTCAGAAAAGAAGAAAAGAAAGTTATTTGCTGAAGGATTTGTTGACGACAGTTCTATTGTGAAGTGCGGACAAGCGTGGTGGTCTGAGGAAAGGAATGGTCGTTATGGCGACACGTTATTCATAAGTATGGAATAACATTAGCAATTACGTAATGAAGAAAACAATGTATATGGGAGAGGTAATAGTTCTGGGCATGTAGAAAGAGTTTAACGAATGCCACTACTAGATCTTACTTTAAATCTTTTCGTTTCTCATCATTAAAGATTAATTTTAAAGATCCTACAATTACTGACGGATACCATCTAATTATCCAGGGACTATAAACAAACTAGCTAAAAAATACGCGAAATTGAAACTGACTAAATTTGGACAGAATGTAAGAAATTAATCCTAATATTATGTACTAAAATAAATTCCAAAGAACCATTAATAATGTTGCCATTCTAGTGTGAACGTTTACCCCTAACTTAATAGACTTATAGGTTACGAGACTCTTGCAAAGACAATTTCTTGACAGCCGAGCTTTTGAAAACTTTTTAAAATTGTGGTATTAAAAAAAATAGTGAATTTAATTTCTCATATTTCATTAAAATAGCGATACATTCTATTTTCTTTGTTTTTAAGTTAGACAAATAATTTGAATTTATTTAATATCTTTCTTAAATTTGAATGTCTAAAATTGTTTACAAAAATATACAAGAGACAAAATATTTTCCTTTTTTATCGATAACTTGTCTGATTGTTTTTTTTGAACTGAAGAAAACGTAAAAACGGTGTTAGAAAAACAAAATATTTTGTCACTTGAATAATGTCTGATAATTTTTTCGATAGATTAGACATTACCCATTTAAAACGTCCGATCAAAATTCAAAGTTAGAGTGACTTTTTGTTTATTACAATATGGCAGATTGTCTGAGAACGAAGAATGGAAACCTATGTTTGTATAAACTTCATTTTTGTACGAAAAGATACAGCTCCAAAGTTTGTGTGCACTATTTCAGAAACACTCTAGGCCTATATATATATTTTTAGCGAATTTCCATAGGAAAAATGAACTATTGCAGTGGCCCTTATGGTGAGACCCAAGGTCGGGAGTAGCAAAGGAGCATCGATCATGGTCCCCAGAACACGTTTTGGGGTGTCATTAAAATTCATATATATATATATATATATATATATATGAATATTTTTTTAATAATTATATAATAATAATTTTATATACATATCATATGTATATAAGTGTTCGCACTCTAGCGGCCGCATTATAAGTCCGATTTGGTCCAAATTTGGTACACGTGTTGGTAGTCTATGTCGCTCGGACGAGTTCGTTAGCCAAAAAATCCATCAACCAGAAGTACGTTTTTTGACCGGAAGTAACTATTTTTTTAGATTTTTACTACGAGAATGAATTTTTTGGAGTTTTTTCTAAAAAATATAAATGTAGGATGTTATTCTGCACTTTTTGTTTTTTTACGCGACCTTATAGCTCTCATGGTTCCCCCGAAATCGACCAAAACGTAAAATACCATAAAAGTACCCGGTTTGAAGCCAAGTGGTGCAAACTCGCGAGGCCACTAGGAGGAAATAAATTCTACTAATATATTGCCTACACACAGACAGCTGTTCAACGCCTTCGTGAGTAGATCTATTTTCCAAATTGTTTGTTGAAACCCTAAAACATAGGCATATAAACTTAATTTTGGAAATTTGCTCACCTCACGTCAGCGGTCCAGCTGCGTGGTCGAATTATTTATCTTTAACCCTACAATATTGGTACATTTCTTCAGTTGTATCAAAGTGTAAGTTAGAAGGCACTAGACTTTTTACTAGACTTTTTAAAACTAAAGATGCTACATATACAACATAATTAGTAATCTTTTATTTAATTTTGTATAATTGATATATTATGTGAATTATTGTTAATTTTAATTTTCTGTTATTAGTGTGTTGAACTCTTGTATGTGTCTGGTTTGTCTATACTTCAAATAAATCAATTGTGCGATTATTGCCTCTAGCAAAATGTAACCGTTTATAATTGAATAAATACATTTAAATCCAATTAACTCAACTCTTGAATATAATAAATTACCTGGTGATTTACGAATTGATTGATTTAACCCCCCTGCAGTGATTCCACCCGCCCTCACGTCTATACGCCTGGTGCACTGTATAACCCCGGGGGTCGTAAGATCATCCCCTAGTTTAAAAACAAACCATCAGAGAAATTGGTCCATTAAGAAAATTAGACCAGGTGTGAACCAGGTGAAATGAACCATAAAAGTGGATCGGGGGATGAAGTCAGCAGCTCATCAGCTGCTAATTGGTGGGTGGTCAGTCTTGCGGTCAGTAAGTGACAACAGACCACCCCCTCATCCAGGTGTGGTCGCCCGGCGGGGGATGAAGGATAAGCCCGCTTAGAGTCTAAAATGTGTCAACGGCCATACAGGCAAATCGGAAGAGGGTTATGGTTTATTACGCTAGGTCAAACATTGTGAAATTAATTGTCCGTTTTGTGATTTTACTAGTACTGTATTTCACTTAAATATATTTGATAAAATTGGAATACTATAAAATTTTAAGAGATAGTATGATAGAGGTAGTGCAAACAAACTCAAAATTTAGTTGTAGGTATTTATCTGTGAAGAATTTGTTTTCCTCAAAGACGGAAACACATTAGTAAATAAAGCATGATAAAAGAATATGTGTTAAGGTAAAATAGCTCTTCAGGATGACTTATTCAAAATGGGGTACAGATAAATAATTCTGGTGTAAGACCCCGTATGCGAAATGTAATCAAATTATTTAAAGATAGTTATATTTTTGTGTTATCGTGATCACACAAATACTGATAGGCTCACAGACACGATTCAAAATTTTCTTCGAACTTAGGTGGATCATTTTCATTAAAATCTTGAGAGAATTTTGATTGATGATTGTAGAACTTTTTTTCTGAAAAAATACAAGAAAGTAAAATAGCAAAAATTGTAAAATTGACATTTGACGTTCCTTCATCGGAAATGTAAGAGCTTAAGGGAGTTAAGGGCTTTCTAAACGCAAGTGAACAACTGCTATAGGAAAGAACAAAATTGTTCGTTCTTTTGACACATCAACTTATGTGTTTGAAATGATGACTAAATGTAACGAATTAAGTAGTAAGTCTGAACACTTTATAATACTGGTTTTAAAGAATGTATAAAAACAATTTAGTTATACTGCTTGTGTTAGCCCTTCTGACTACTGTAAACTAGTGGGAATGTGTTTTAGAATTAGATTCAGGTCTTAAAACTATTTTACCATCTTTACCATTGTTAAGTAAATGTTAATACTATGGAACAAAATACAAATTGTAAACTCTAATAATTATTAATGCCCACATAATTTGCATGCTGAAGGGTGATCTTGCGAGTCACAGACTTGAGGTGAGAAATTCAATATACATAAAGATTATCCAACCCCTATACTATACTATACTATACAACCCCTTTACATTCATAAGTACTGTACCTCATTTTTTGTTACTACTAGATTTCAGTACTTAAAGTCTTAAGAGTACGAACAAATTTCAATATCAATCATTAACATACATTTTTTAAATTGGTAGCAATTTGAATTAAATTGTGTACCAAATTTGAAAATACTACATACTTTCTCACAAATATATTTAAATTATTAAACAGATTCACTGTGACTTCATAATTGTAAAAAAATAGGACAGAGGATACATTTAAGTAGGAGAGTAACTAATAAATATTATTATTATTAGCTGAGAGAAACTATCTATCGATTTCAAACAAATTTACACCAAACATGTCAATTAGGCCTGTATAGATGCACGAAAAAAGGGTTTGAAAAATCTTGAAAAACCTTTTTGGCTAAAAAAACCCCAAAAATCAGTTATTATTATTATTTTTAGAAAGATAAACGAGAAGTTTTAGAAAGATGCGGTTTATTGCATATAGTAGGGTACATTAAGGACTAAAAATAAGCCAATTTTTTTCAAAATAAAGCAGTTTTGTTTTATTAAAAAATTATAACTGATTTTTTGGGTGTTTTTTTCCCGAAAAAGGAATTGTTTTCAAAAAAATTTCGTACATCTATTCAGGCCTAATTGACATGTTTGGTGCAAATTAGTTCGAAATCGATCGAATAGTTTTCTCTCTAGCTTTGTATACATACAGACAGACAGACATTCAGGCAGGCATTTTGTAAAAAAAAAACTTTTTTTACTCAGAGGGTCCCAAATTGGATATTTCCACAAAAATCTCATTATCGATTTTTTTGCGATCACTATTCTTTCTCTATACTATAGTATAGTGAGAAAGTAAAAACTATCAGATTTCAAATGTAGGTAACTCATTTCATCAAGTATTTGAAGGCTCTAACGGCTGAACTCTCTTAATAAAGTTAAGCCCTGCACACACCAGAGCGATACTCCGTGCGATACCAGAGCGGGCGCGATACTTTTTCTTGGAAATTTTCTTGCGATACCAGTGGTCCGTGCGATACCATGGTGGCTTATGGAGCCGCACACACAAGAGCGACCTGCGATACGCGATACCAAGACGAATGCGATACTGTAGAGATATTATCGCAGTAACGCTGCATGCACTGTTCGCAGCGCTTTATCGCAGCGATACCACGCGGCCAAACCATTGAACTACTCAGTTTTGTCTGTCCTGTGCACGTGTAACAAAAACATGTCGTGTATCACCGAACACTTACTTGAAGTTGTTTATACATACCCGGTGCTCTATGATTTAAATCACAAGGATTATAAGAACATACGGAAGAAAGACAAGATCTGGGAGAACATCGGAAAGACACTGAATACTTTTGGTAAGTATGAAAAGTTTTGCTGGTCCCAAGAAACACTTTGCTAGCTAGGACCAAACCTTTCTTCCAGGATAGGTACTGCATAATATTTAATGAATCAAGCCTACGTAATTATGTTTCGTGTGCATATAATTTTAGACATTTAATTTTTAGTACCACCACGTGGCAAGTGTTGGTAAGGTTGTTTGGTACAGTGAGGAAGAAGCAGCTTGAGCTACAGGAAGTAGTGACGCCGTCTACCGTGGGAACGTCTGCCCTTGTATTTCAATTCCCAAGTCAACTCTTTGGTACTTTCCTTTTCAATAATGTCAGCAATCAAACTCAGCAAATCGTCAAAACATTCCTGATTCATTCTAAAATACATGTAGAATCTTTTTTCATCTTTTCTTAAATGGGGCATGATCATAACTATGGTACTCGCTAAATTGCAGCCGTTCTTTATTTATGTCGTGTACCCACATTTTCCTTGCTCTTTCGTCTTCTAGTACGGCTAGTAACAGCAACGTTTCTTCTTCATCAGAAGATGTCATGGTAAGTAAACACACAGTACAGTATACAAATAGTAACTATAACACAACACTTTTACGTCTGATGGAGAGTCACACAACCACCGCATCCTACGCTCTCCTGAAGTGTACTGGCTTTCCCGCGCGTCTCTTTTCCCGCTCTGGTGATATTATCGCCCAAGTATCACAGATAAAATTCTATGAATTATATCGCGTCGCTCCAGCGATAAAGAATCGCTCCGGTGTGTGCAGGGCTTTATAATGTTTGATTATCTGATTATTTGATAAATCCCTAAAAGCTGATTTCAATCCCCCTCTTAAAATGTATATTCAAAAATAAAGCGATCAATATGTATTTTTTTAAACTTAAGGGGGAAGATGCACTTTTTGGGTAAAAATCGTAATTTTTTTATTGCACAAATGTATTCCCTGGTTTATGCTGATTAAAAATGTATATACATTAATATACATATCTTATCATTTTATGTATTAAAACACATTTATTTTAAAGGTTTCCATTACTTTTCGCAAAATTTAAGGCCTGATCCCAAACTCCACTTAACAGTGCAAATCATACAAATTTACAGTATCTTTTTCATACATATAAACTCATAAAAAAAAAGAAAACAGAGTGAAGAGGAGGCTCCTTAAGAGGCAGAAATAATATTAAACAAGATGAGAACTACTCACCAGGACATTTTTAAGTCATTGTAAGTAAAGTTCAACTTAAATGCCTGATTTCCGTAACCTTGTTTTGCAACACTTAATAGGTACATTTATCCTCTAAACCAGCAATCCAAAATACCTGAAATTATTCTGATCATTGGTTGCTATAGTATCAACAAAGTGTACTAGGATTTTTAAAATATATAAAAAATAAAAATGCAATAAAAGAACATACAATAGTTTTTTTTTTTAATATTGTTAAAAATACAAAATTGTTTTGTTACATGTTAGTTTTTATTATTTTTTCTTGAAACCAGTACATTTTATGTGGAATATAAGCAACAATATATGTTGCAAATTTCAGGACAATAGGTCAAGTAGTTTTAAAGTTATTGGTACCTAACTAACTGGTGAATTCCCCGTGTAAATAGCATTGAGCTGGAAAAGTGCATCTCCCACCTTAATATTTACTTAAATCCAATCTCTACAAACCCTGTGTTTCGTGTACTTTTTCTTTTTAGGGAAATAACTATCAAAATGGTAAATAACAGTATTGAACAAATCATTTCAAACTTATGAACTTTTATTTAAACTTTTCAAAATAGACATCATAACAAAAATATTCATATTCGTTTCGATATCATACGTTCTTCGTTCTGCGGAGAAATTCAAAACAAGTATATTATATCATGGTTTATTATTAGCTTCAGAGAGAGAGAGAGAGATAGAAAACATTTAACCTTCAGACGAAAGTAATGTCCCCGAGTCGAAATCAATAACTAAAGTTGATGAGGTACTAACCGAACTGGCTTGCTCAGAAATAGATAATATCGAGTTATCAGCATTCTGCCCCAGTGCCCACTGCATATGGTCTTCATACTTATGATTGATGATCCAACTCACCCTTATTCACCCCCTTTGCCCATAAAACACTGGCCATTAGCCAACTCTTCCCCAACCCTTAGTATTACTTACTATTCATACGCGTTATTACAGATTGATAACATTGTATAATCACTTCTTTGAAGGCTTTGATGTCTTTGCGCAACTTCATAATACACCTTTTCTCTAGTAGAAGTGCAGACCATCATCACATTTTATTAGTATTGTAATGCAAATCTAATTATATTGCTTTTTCCTAGGAACTTGATATGTGTGCATTTATTGGCAAATCCACTCAACCGATTTACACGCTTTTACCCTTATACTTTTCATCAGAGGCAGTTCTATACTGACTGTTGATCACAATTTTGTATTTAATACCCTCCTCTACAAAATCGAGGTCAATTCCTTTTCGGTTTCTTTATATTTTATTAATATTTTGTTATTTATTTTGAACTAGCTTTAGCTAGATTAGCTTTGCCTTACGATCTTATCTTAATAGAAGTGAGAACGTCATAGTATTATTACGGTTGAAAACTTCTGTCTAACTGACTAAACTAAACAAATTAGGTAGAAAGTCTGTTTTTATTGTGCTAAGTCAAAGTAACGGATTAATGGTTTCGGATTGACATTGTTTAATATGGACATAGTCTTGAAAATGTGTTTTTGTTATAATAGGACGTCTAATCAACCCACAAATAAGCACGAAAGTTTTATTACTCTATTAGTTTCATCACTAGCAACACAATTTGGCTCCCAATTATATTCCATCAAGTGCCAAAGTACTTTTCGGTTATAAACAACAATCTCCATTATAACGAAAAAAACAAAAACAAATTACAATAATAATAAATAAAAATATAAGTTTATTTTATGGAAACTATTTCACTAAATCGCCCAACATTTTACAAAAACTTCAAGCAAAATAAGCCCAACTAAGTCTGTATCGTTAAATTATATAATGTTGTATTTATTAGAAATGGTCAATTTGTGATCTATAAAAGTTTGAAAAGTAACATTTAATATAATTTGTTTATTATTGTTACTTATTGTTTAATTGCTTTGTTGGGTTCTTTATTTTGTAATAAGCCAACCATCACTTTTGTCATCAGTTTCTAGTTTTGTACCAGTCAAAAAATTTTACATATGGTTTTCAATTTTTTTTCAGGATCTTAAAATAAATATCTCTCAACGTCTTCTAAGTCCAGCCGATAGTTCCACCATTCTTCTGAATTTCAAAACGTTCTTGCCAACATATCTGGCAAACATGATCGAGGGGCCCAAGGTCTAGGCGATGCATTCAGTCCATATCCACTGAAAAGTATCATTAAACATTTAAATATTCGCGAGCAATTGTTGTAAAGTTTGGTGGTGCATCTTGTTTTTACTGAAACGAATAAAAAATGCATTTCTGTACTACTCGGACCTCACAAAAACAGAAGCTTGTGAAAATAGATAGTGCTGCTTATAAGATTTTAATTTCTAACTGCTTGCAAATAATAGCATAGGTATAGCAGTTATGGAGAGTTAAATACCAGAGCTCTCTTCCGTAGCAGTTCTGGTAGATGCTTTGTAGTTCTGTCATCTGTACATCTATAGATGCAAAAGGTTGGGTAGTTCTGATTTGTTGGTATGTTGTTTGTGTAGGGGACGTTGTTTCTATTTAAAATTCCAAGTTTTCGACCTCGGCCGTGCTCCGCTTGTGCCACTGGTGCCGAAAAATCCCAATTTTTGACCTTGTTCTAGTTCTTCAAATTTTCAGCATCAAGGACTGGTTTGACAAAAAAAAAATCATTCGGTTCTTTTTTAAAGAACAGGAAATTTTCCATAATGTTAAATGAAAATCATCTTCCTGAGGGATAATACTTTTTGAGTTACAGCAATTCAAATTTTGAGCAAATTTTCAAAAATTTAACTTTTTACATAGTATTTTCGTTTTTTCACTGTGAAATAAGGTGTTTTCAGCAAAACTGATAAGGGCTAACTTTAAAGTAGAAGAATGTAGCTTTAATATGTGACCAAAGTGGGATGCTATTTCTACCATGAATAGCTTCTGAGAAACAGCTGTTTGAATTTTGTATCAAGCTGTTGAATTGGCATTATCAAATTCGAACTTTACAAAAGCACTTTATCCATCTCCAGTTTGTCAGGACGTAGGATTGCCGATGTTGTCAGGACCAAGGTGTAGTTGTAACGTGATGAGAAACCTAGATTTGACAGTAGTTCAATGAGGTGCTTTGATCCCAAGTCTGTGGTATACACAACTCCAAATAAAAGTGAGGTTAAAAACGAACGAGGTCGATCTGCAGCTATTAGGGCTTGTGATATGACATTGTGGCGCGTTTCTTTTTCCACTTATTCAGATTACTACGCTTACCTTTGAGGACGAGAATTTCAAAAAATCTTAGTATTACAGAGTCAATATTTTTAAGAAATTATCTGAAGGTGTATATTCATTTGTTTCATATGGTTTTGTTCGAATATCTCCTAACATTAATTCAGCTGCAGCGTCAATAACTCGCATTTTTTCTTTTTCAGGGTCCAATTTCTTCTTCTCATACCAAGTCCGTTAGTACCTTTTGCCCAATATTTTTCATAGTACTTTTGGTGGCTGTTTCAGCCAATTCGTTGTTTAATTCATCACCTCGTATTAAAACCTCGTTCAAAGTTCAAACAACTGTATCTCATAAGCTATTCATGGTAAAAACCCCATTTGGGTCACATATTAAAGCTACATGTCTTTACTTTAAAGTTAGCCCTTGTCAGTGTTGCTGAAAACCCCTTCTTTTACCGTAAAGAAACGAAAATGCCATGTAAAAACTTAAATTTTTGAACATTTTGAAAATTTGCTTGAAATTTGAATTGTTGTAACTCAAAAAGTATTATCCTCAGGAAGATGATTTTGACTTAACACTTTGACAAATTTATTGTTATTTAAAAAAGGACTGAATGATTTTGTTTGTCAAACCCGTCCTTGATGCTGAAAATTTGAAAAACTAGAACAAGGTCAAAAACATTGGAGCTTTTCGGCGCCGGTGGCGCGCGCAAGGCACTGCCTAGGTCGAAAACTTGGAATTTTAAATAGTGTCCCTATACATACAACATACCAAAAAATCAGAACTACCCGACCTTTTGCATCTATGCCATCCTTTTGGGTTAAGGATTGACTGGTGCTAGGGTTGATAACTTCTTCAATGCAAACTGCAAGCTTCCAGAACGTTTTGTTAGTGCACTGCCTGTTTCCTTGAATTAATTGTCAGTGTCTTTAATTGCATGTCTATTAGGAACTGGTTCAATAAATTTTCTCGTAAAATCTTCTTCAACTGCTCATACGCCATTCCACGTAAACAACAGAAGACGATAGATGTTCTTTCTTGTATCGAGTACATTTCTAAAATTTTCTGAAAAAAATCTATTTGTAGCAAATTTATGATAATGGTAAGGAAGTTTATAAACCTTATGAACAGCTTTAACCTTGTTAAGATTTATTTATTCAATCGTTACTTATTGCATAAATTAGCTGATAGGAGTCCGTAAAAGAGCTATTGACTACTGAACACGATTTACTAATTGGTTATTGACTCTAACTACTGACTACTATCAGCTAATATTTCGTGTCACTTTCGTAAGGACCGAAAAAACGAAAGGATTGTTGCCATTAAAAATAGCTGTTATTAGCACAATAATATGAAAACAGTTTTGCAGTTGTCATGACTATTCCAAAACATAACCAAAATTTTAAATCGACAATAGCAAGTTTTAGCTTTGCGTTCAACAACGATTTGTGGAACAAGCATTAATCTACATTAATCTGCCTATACCATTAGGCTTCGATGCAAAAAAAAAATTACAAGCTAAATTTATCACAAAAAAAAGTTTATCTGGCCTTTAAACGTTATGGACGTTTTTGAAACATTTTCGATTTTTATGTATAAAGAATAAACTAAGTTTGAAACTAAACTTAAATTAAACTCACAGTATGTTCACACCCAACTGGTGGTAACACTATGGTCTTAAGTTCGAACCAGACTGTTAAGGTTTTCTTTTTCCGTATGATTTTCTGCTCCCTGTTCATCATAATCCATTCGCGTACTAAGTGTTCAGAAGTTAAGCAGAAAACAGAAACAAGTATTAATAATTAATCAAATAATACGAGACAGAAAGAAGTAAAATAATACTATTCATTCTTGTTGTATTTAGACTTTATTTAAAGTCTAATTCTATCTAAACTTATCAACCAAATGTAATCATAAGCAAAAGTTTTACTTAAACTGCAACGCAAAAAACAAATGCAATACATTATATTACAAAATTAATCTTTGACTCGCAAAAAGCATAAAACGTATCTATTTTGACAAACCGAATATAAAATCGATGTTTAATTTAGGTTTAATCGTGCAATGTTTGTCACGATTTAATTAAACAACATTGCAATGTGTTGGATAAGGAACACATTAAAGTAATGATATCTTAAAATAGATAATGTGCTATCATTGGTTTAAAGGCGTCATAGATAACAAATATAGCCACCGTTATTTGCAGGACAAAGACGCGTGGTTCCACTGAAATTAAAAAATAATATTAACTTCGTTATCGTAATTGTATTTGCATCAAGATATTGTTATTTCTTGGTATCGCTGTTATCAAAATAAATATTACCAAAGATTACTTGTTTTTTTTTTAAATATGTATAGGCCTACAGGTGATGGTATTTAGAGTTGCATTTACAGTTTTACTCAAAGTATATAAGCCTAACTACTATTTGGTGAAAACACCAATTTTTGTTAGTTTAAATCTCAAACGGCCTTGGCATTATGATATTTCACATCTTTTCCCAAAAACACATGCTGCCATAAAACCGTTTTAGTTTTTACCTAATTTATTAATACCATGTTTGATTAGTTGATTTTAATAACTAACAAGAGTGATCTTGTGGGTATTGTTACGCTAAAATATTTACGTTATGCTTTATTAAAAAAAAAATTAATTTACAAAATATTCTAAATCGTGCAACTTGTGGTTTATTTTAGTGATATTTGAGCTTTGTGAGTGTTTAGGCATATTCATTTATTTTTAATTTTTATTAAAGTAAACATAATATTCCATTAAATTTGTTTGTTATTGTTTTTTTTCGTTATATTTGTGGTTGGGGGTTTCATGCAAGCATTGTGTATATTATAGGCCTATACAAAAATGTCTGTCATTCACTTCAGGATCTAGACCTGTCACAGCAAGACTCGCCACCCTACTCCCATCCAAGAGCCTCCGTCCGTATCAATTGTCGTTGCCGTGAAAATATCAGAGTACATAATAATCTGATTGTATTTGTTTCAGCGCTGGTGTTGGCGAACGAAGACAGCATGGGAACAACCCTCTAGTATTTAAATAAATATTTGATTAAAAATAAATTATTGTATGTTATCGCCAATGACATTAGAGCTGGCAGCAATCATTCTCGATCTTGGTGCATGTTGACATTAACTTCAAAATAACACTAGTAGTTCTGTGAACAGTAAAATGTGGTTGAAATAACAAATGTGGTTTTGAGCTTAGTTTAAAAATAGTGTGAGAGTAAGGAAGTAAGCACAAGGTTTAGCCAGTGAAACATTATTTACAATTCCCGCGATTCCGTTAGTTATAGTTCTCGTTTTTATTTCTTTTCTTGAGCTTTAACTGCTAAAGATTTTCTTTTAGAGGCATTGTGTTTTATTTAGGTTAATAATGCGTAAGAAAGCTAAAATATCGCGTTATAGAGGGACAAAATACAATTAAATATTTACATAGTTAAATAACTCAAACTTAACAATGTATCATAAGTTAACTTAAGTTCCATATAATATTCCAATATTAGAAATAATGAAAATAAACGATGTTAAAACGTCGTGATAGTAATCTCAACCCATGTACCAACATTTCCCACGGTGTCCTACGGTCATTTTTTGTATGTCCTTTATCGCAGCAAGGTTTCATTTGTTTCATCTCATTTTGTAATTAAGTAAAGCTAAGTCAAATACTTTTATGAAATTTACAATGATAATTTACAGGTATACAGTTAAATTCTTTGATTTATCCTCTACACTTTCTTATAATAATATGTCATTTTTGGGCAAATGATATATTCCTAAATTACTATTCAAAACAGGCCTAGTTTTGTTAGCAGTCTTGTAGTAGGAACATAAAAACTGGTGTTTTCAAAATAAGAAATTTGAAATTGATAAATATTTTTATACAATTCTATTTAGAACTAAATTACGAAACTTTTTTACATTAATGAAAAAAATTACAATAATTTTTACTACTTTTTATGTAGGCCTAAAGTTAAACATTTTCCTTTTGTTACTGAACGTGATTGTTTCTTGTGAACTTTCTTAATTTTACTTCAATAATTTTTTTTTACTGGCATATATGAATTCTTTAAACTTTTATCTACAAAAAAGCTACGGAACACTTTTGAATTGGTTTAGAATAAACGTATAAAATCATGGTTGAAATAATATAAAAACTTGGACGATTTTTAACAAATTCGAAGTTTACGACCATTTTGTGAGCTTACCGTTAGAGATACGGAAAAAAATCAAGAATACAATTTTGTTTAAAATTTAACTTGCTTTTAGGAAAATGTTATTAGTTTTTAAATTCGACTTACGGTTAAGCCACAAACTGGCTTTGCACAAATACTTACACTGAGAGAAACGGTCCGGCTTCCATTTTTATTTAATTTAAGGGGTTAAAAATGAAAAATGGAAAAAAAACCTTATATATACATGGCTCGGCCTAGGAATAAGGAACATTCATGCAAAAAATCATCAAAATCGGTCAAGGCGTTTGGCCGTAATCGTGAGACAGACACACAGACACACAGACGAAATGCCGAACGGTTGAGTTAAAACGGAGACCTCGCTTACGCTCGGTCAATAAATAAATATACAAATTTAGTTTGTCAACTCTCTAAATACTATGTTCGGGTATAGAAGCACTGACATTGTTATTATTAAGAGATATTTTTACGTCAAAAGTGGTGAAATGGAGATGGAATAACAATCGGAAACCAATTTCAACAAATTCATTAGTAGGATAAAGTTTTACAAAACATTTCTTATTTTTGTTGTAACAATTGCTCGACTTTATTGCAAAATTCATCTACAAAAGTGTTAAAATCTAATACAAGTTTAAAATAGTTTAATTGTGAATTGTTTGAATCGTGTTTTGTCTGTGGTTGGTGTGTTTGACTTCTCAGTCTTAGCTCTGAGATGTATCACGTAGATATTTAAGGTTAGTAGTAATTTTTAGTTTTACTTTGTTCACTCTTACATAGGCCTAGTTGCCTGGGTTTATGTACCGTTAGTTTTAGTCACTTGAGAACGGGAATTTATTTGTATTCCCGAAACGTCGTGTTTGATAGTTTAACACACAAATGATGGCAAATGACAAAACAAGTAATTATAATAAAATTCAACATCCATCATTAACTAACAATAACTTCAAACAGAAAATAGTTTAGTTGATATTCCAAAATATCCCGACGTAAGTAAACTTTTGTATTCCAGCACTAAGGTATTCAGCCTGTCAAAATATTTTCTCTTCTCTCCTTAAAAAATATATAAAATTATGCTAAATCCAATCAGGATCTTAAATATTACCTAACTTTCCACATAATTTGTGGAGTGTTTGTAAAAAAGGAATACAAATTGTATTTTTTATAAATTATGCACATTCTGTTGTATTATTGTTAGTGCCAAATAAATATTTCTATATATTATTATTAACTGCCAATATTTCCGCTGAATAGATTTCCTGATTTTGAAGTTCTGTCCGCTGAATAGATTTTTTAAAATTTACATCAATATATTAACTAATATTGTATTATTGCTTTCAATAAATAGAAAATATGTTCAATATCTTTAACGATTTAATTCATTTAACTGTTTTATTTTCATGTGAAAAATAAAATATTGATTATTAATAAATTCATCTCCATCTTGGTTTTAATGTAATAACTTTTAAAGTTTTTCTGCCTAATAATTTGTTGATGCAAAATTTTAAATTTTAGATTAAACTCCAATACATTTAACTGTTAAAGGAATACAGACAACCGATCTAAATGAAATCTCTAAAAGTTGACAAATTAAAGAAAATAGTGATTTGTGTATCTAGGGTGCAAAGTTGAGTTCGTCGCACGAGATAAACATTTGACAAAGTTTATCGAGTGTGACAAATTAAACTTTGCACCCGTGATACACACAACGTTTTTCCTACAGCTGATCTAGTTTTTAAAAAGATCTGTTTTACAGAGGTTAATTCCATAACAATCACAATTTTAAAAACATAGACTACATCAGCTGTTTACTTTGCGAACATTAGCTGTATAGCCGTGTAAAACAAAGAGGTTTAAGTACTTGATGCTGAACACATGTAGTTTATTTTGCGCACTGCTGTGAGAGTGCAAAAACGCACTTTATTAAATTGTTGCAGGAAAAAAATATTTTTAAATAAACGGCGTTTTCTTTAAAATGGCAATTTTATGAAAATTACATATTATAGGGTAATTGACCGAGCGAACCGAGGTCTCCGTTTTAACTCGAACGTTCGGCATTTCGTCTGTGTGTCTGTATGTCTGTGTGTCTGTGTGTCTGTCTCACGATTACGGCCAAACGCCTTGACCGATTTTGATGATTTTTTGCATGAATGTTCCTTATTCCTAGGCCAAACCATTTATATTTAAGGTTTTTTCCATTTTTAATTTTTAACCCCTTAAATTAAATAAAAATGGCCTCCGCACCGTTTCTCTCAATGTAAGCTTTTTTCCAAAGCCAGTTTGTGGCTTAACCGTAAGTCGAATTTAAAAACTAATAGCATTTTGCCAGTAGCAAATTTGATTTTCAACAAAATTGTATTCTTGATTTTTTTCCGTATCTCTAACGGTAAGCTCACAAAATGGCCGTAAACTTATTGTTAAAAATCGTCAAAGTTTTTGTATTTCAACCATGTTTTTATACGTTTATTCTAAACCAATTCAAAAGTGTTCCATAACGTTTTTGTAGATAAAGTTTTAAAGAATTCATATATGCCAGTAAAAAAAAAATAATTGAAGTAAAATTAAAAAAGTTAGTAGCTCAAGAAACAAGCATGTTCAGTAACGAAAGGAGAAGTTCAACTTTAGGCCTACACAAAAAGTAGTAAAAATTATTGTAATTTTTTTCATAAATGTCAAAAAGTTTCGTAATTTAGTTCTAAATAGAATTGTATAAAAATATTTATCAATTTCAAATTTCTTATTTTGAAAACACCAGTTTTTATGTTCCTACTGCAAGACTGCTAACAAAACTAAGCCTGTTTTGAATAGTAATTTAGAAATATATCCTTTGCCCAAAAATGACATATAATAATAAGAAAGTGTAGAGAATAAATCAAAGAATTGAACTGTATACTTGTAAATTATCATTGGAAATTTCATAAAAGTATTTGACTTAGCTTTACTTGAATTACAAAATGAGATGAAACAAATGAAACCTCGGGGGGATAAAGGTCATACAAAAAATGACCGTTGGACACCGTGGGAAGTGTTGATACATGGGTTGAGATCACTCTCACGACGTTTTAACATCGTTTGTTTTCATTATTTCTAATATTGGAATATGATATATGATATCGAATTTATGGAACTGTAAATACATTGTTACGTTTTAGTTATTTAAGTATGTAAATATTTAATTCTATGTTGTCCTTCTATAACGCTATATTTTTAGCTATCTAACGCATTATTAACCTAAATAAAACACATTGCCTCTAAAAGAAAATCTTTAGCAGTTAAAGCTCAAGAAAAGAAAAAAAAAAACAGAACTAGAAATCCCGGAATCGCGGGAATTGCAAAATAATGTTTCACTGGCTAAACCTTGTGCTTACTTCCTTACTGACACACTATTTTTAACCTACTAAGCTCAAAACCACATTTGTTATTTCAACGAGCGAGGTCTACTGTTCACAGAACTACTATTATAAACGTTCAATGTAAATATCATAGTAAATAGTCTCGATAACAACCAAAACGAGCACTGAGCGGGGGTAGCCAACTCGTTGAAGTTTGGCTACCAAACAGACTTGAGTAATACGACACTGACCGAATAAAATAACCAAAAATATTTCGCACAACCTATAGTTTAATCCTGAGAAATATTCCAATACACGGTAGGCCTATTCTGTCAATAAGGGACAACATTATGTTTTCTTATACTTAACTATGTTTTGTAAATCTTTAAGAAAAACATTTCTAGCCTAACACACTCGTATGAAAGCCACGTTGTTGCAAAGGGCGGAAAATAGGGTTTTTGGGGCAAATTGTGATGTTTATATTAAGCCGTTGCAAAGGTAGGGAATTGATTGGCAGGGATAAACTTAGGCTGCTGCTGCTATTGTTACCGGATTTCGGGGGTGAATTGGGGCTGAATTCACACCCCCAAACGGGCACTTAATTACGCTTCTCCGAGATATTTTGTAAAATACTTTGCCACAACAGATGGTACTTTTTATAATTTTCACTGACTTTCTTAACTGGAACTGATGCGTATCGATCGTGCGTCATGGAAGTGATTCTAGTTGATTGACGCGAATTTAAAACTCCGCCAAACGTGTTGTTTGTGTCCTAAGTGAATGTTATAAACTACTTTAAACGACAGCTAGGGTGTTTGGGTAAACATGTAATATGTTCTTGTTTGTACCCTTCAGTTGCGAGGTTGGTAGGCGTGGGAAGATTGACTCTCAGAGTTGCCAACATCAAAGCTCTTAAATATGATTGCCTGTTATGAAAGAGGGAGGGCTATAAATAGTAATAAACTGTTTATTTTTTATGTCGTTACTCTGTGCCGGTTAGAGTAATGAAGACGTGAGGGAGTAGGTAGATAAATCACTACTTACTGGCCATATCGCGCAGGTAAATGAGTCATCGATAGCCATTACCAGGTTCTAAACGATAGCAGACTGAGACTGGGAAACATCTTAAGCCTCTCCAGCACACGCTTGTTCCGTACTAAACTGTGTAAGCAATAAACTTCTCAGATAATAATAATAATACTACTACTCCTTCGGGGAGTGGAATAACACATGGAAAAACAATGTCAATTGCTGGAATCGAACTAATAGCAGCTCGAACAGGGTTATTGAAAAACCCTGCTAAATACCAACTGACTCTTTCTCTGTAATTATATATAATTTTTGTTGTGGGTTTTCACTTTACACCAGTGAGGCTGGTTTTATGAACGGCATTTTGAGCCGCGCGACACACGCGTCGCGTCCCTAGTTCTATTGAATGAAATGGAAGCATTAAAGCCCTGCACACACCGGAGCGATACTTTATCGCTGGAGCGACGCGATATGATTCCTAGAATTTTATCTGCGATACTTGGGCGATAATATCGCAGTGGAAACAGGTGCTTCCACACCAGAGCGGGAAAAGAGACGCGCGGGAAAGCCAGTACACCTCATGGTCGTGTGACTCTCTAGACGTAAAAGTGTTGTGTTATAGTTAGTGTTTGTATACTGTACTGTGTGTTTACTTACCATGACATCGTCTGATGAAGGAGAAGCGTTGCTGTTATTAGCCGTACTAGAAGACGAAAGAGCAAGGAAAATGTGGGTACACGACATAAATAAAGAACGGCTGCAATTTGGCGAGTACCATATGATCATGCCCCAGTTAAGAAAAGATGAAAAAACATTCTACATATATTTTAGAATGAATCAGGAATGTTTTGACGATTTGCTGAGTTTGATTGCTGACATTATTGAAAAGGAAAGTACCAAAGAGTTGACTTGGGAATTGAAATACAAGGGCAGACGTTCCCACGGTAGACGGCGTCACTACTTCCTGTAGCTCAAGCTGCTTCTTCATCACTGTACCAAACAACCTTACCAACACTTACCACGTGGTGGTACTAAACAATAAAATGGCTAAAATTATATGCACACGAAACATAATTACGTAGGCTTGGTTCATTAAATATTATGCAGTACCTATCCTGGAAGAAAGGTTTGGTCC
>JAGFPH010002586.1:91260-107918 GCA_018207615.1 Philaenus spumarius | reverse complement strand
TTCATTAAATATTATGCAGTACCTATCCTGGAAGAAAGGTTTGGTCCTAGCTAGCAAAGTGTTTCTTGGGACCAGCAAAACTTTTCATACTTACCAAAAGTATTCAGTGTCTTTCCGATGTTCTCCCAGATCTTGTCTTTCTTCCGTATGTTCTTATAATCCTTGTGATTTAAATCATAGAGCACCGGGTATGTATAAACAACTTCAAGTAAGTGTTCGGTGATACACGACATGTTGTTGTTACACGTGCACAGGACAGACAAAACTGAGTAGTTCAATGGTTTGGCCGCGTGGTATCGCTGCGATAAAGCGCTGCGAACAGTGCATGCAGAGTTACTGCGATAATATCGCTACAGTATCGCATTCGTCTCGGTATCGCGTATCGCAGTTCGCTCTGGTGTGTGCGGCTCCATAAGCCACCATGGTATCGCAAGAGAATTTCCAAGAAAAGTATCGCGCCCGCTCTGGTATCGCACGGAGTATCGCTCTGGTGTGTGCAGGGCTTAACGCGAAAAAATGTATATCGCCGGAGGGACGCAGCGTTTCTAGATACCCGCGACAGATATTTAAAACTCGGTTCCGAGACTGTTGCGCTTTCGCTCTAAATATGTTGAGGCAAATGGGTGCATTTATGTAGGGCGTTCGGCGTCTCGCGAAAGAGCAGTGGACAGGTCTCTTCACCCCGACAACGAGATTACATCAGTTCCTTGGCACCCTGAGTTGTGTTTAGTTCGATAACAAAATTACCGAAATGACAGAACAGAATAGGCCGGCGACGGATTTGGATGCCATTTCGAATAATTCGTTTGACATTGTACTCTTAATTGATTGAGGTGCCGAGATGTTGTTTTGAAACAAAGCGCCTTCCTTTTCGCAGTTTCTTACACAGTAAATTGCATAACATGTAAATCGCGATAGGGTCCAAATTTAAATTTGTCAACCAGGAGTCAGCATTATACTATCTTAACTTCACAAGCTGTGCTTAACTGATACAGTTTATTACATTGTATCAGCTCCCTAACCAATCCTACTTAGGAACGCGGCAGTAAAAAACGCGCGAACAAATTGTGACCGAAATGTCATACGCGCGTTTCTATATAGCAAACGCGCGACAATCAACGTGGTGAAAACGCTGGTCGCGTTCAGAGTTCCGGAACGCGCTACACAAAACGCTTTGCATAAAACCAGCCTTAGACTATAATGAAGACTGTGGAGAGCAAAATTTAACGTAGGTAAGTAAATTCATTGCCAGTAACCAGCAAGATCCAATCTACGCAACATGTTTTGGTGCATCCAACTGTAACAGATTGGACAAAGCTGATTTTCTGATCCACCTGATTTTCTTGACAATTTAATTATTATATCAGGAATATTAAATCAAGAAAGGAAAATTGACATGATGCAAAATCGTCTGAAGTGTGATCGAGATATCGTATTTTAATAATTAATTGTGTCTTGTAACTTTACCAAGCTCATCCAAATTTATGTTAGCACACAGGTACCATTAAAAATGACATTAATAGGGGTTAACAAAAAGCGAAAAGATTTGACAAACACACAGGCATAATTAATTATGGACAGCACTTTAAAAATTTTGTTGGATTGAAATGTTTTTCTAGTGGGCTATATCTACACATGTGACGAAGTGATTAAAGTACTGCTGTTTACCTTAAATAGTCGCCTATTTGATAATTGAGGGGTAACAAACCATCGTGCATTTTATTGTCAAAACGTTTTACTAATTTAAATTATCTCTCTGTTATAAACAAAATTCCTGTTATTCAGGCAAAAACTTTGCACCTACTGCGCATGCGTTAGGATCCAGATCACTGCTGTCCCCACCACTCTACCCCAATTGAAGTGCCTTTGTCCAAGTACCTCTGTCCAAGGGTCAGTGCACCCTTCATAATTCATAATAGTGTTTTGTTATGGTAATGTGTTTATTACGAAATACATAGGTATGTACAATAAATCAGTTGATTGTGTTAATCCTAATATATCAACAATGGGACGAAATAAAACAACTTTTATTATTGGCAGAAGTAATCAATCGTAATTTTCGCGAAAATATCAAAAGAATGCAATAATCTGTTTTCATTTGCTTCCAAGGGAGGGGCTGAACCGCGTGTCGGAAAGGGGGTTGGTGAGCAAAACCAGCAGAGGTGGTTCGTTCTTTAATAAAATTAAAATTGCGCAACCAATTTTCATAAATAATTTTGCTTTATAAATGAGAAAATAAAAAGATTAATCAATTTACAAATATCAGCCTTCATAATAGTTTGAATAAAGTTTCATATTGGTTGAATTGTCTCAATGGATTTTACTATTTTGATTTTTTTGTATTAAGTTTATAGGTACTCAGTTTTTGTGTTTTTAAATAAGGTTGCAGGTGTACAGGAGTCTCTCGGAGAATTGTTATACAAAAACATCTCAAAATCTGTTAGTTTTACAAAGTTACAAAGTACTATAGTTTCTTTTAATTATAAATTTGTATTTTCTATTTTTAGTCCGTGTATCATTAGGCCTATATTATGTTAATACAGTTGGCAAAATTCTATATATGGTTTTAAATGATAACATTATGTTTATTTCATACATGCAGCATCATTTACTTTTAATTTGTAAAAGTTTCCAAATATATTAGTCTATTATGCTAATTATGCTAGACTGTTATGCGCAGCCGTATGTGCTGGATTCTTTTCTTGACGAAAAATTTAAAATTTCAGAAATTAAAATAGTGTTAGCGAAAGCTAAAAATAACAAAGCTCCTGGATTTGACGGTATACCATATGAGTTTATTAAGAACTTGCCAGACAATGTTTTGATAAGGATTCTGGACGCGTTCAACCATATATTTGAAACAGGTAATATGCCGATTTCGTTTAAAAAAAGTATTATATTCCCTATGTATAAAAAAGGTGATGTAAATTTGGTAGAAAACTATCGTGGCATATCGTTTATGAACACCCTTACAAAGGTTTTTACCGGGATTATTTTGAATACGCTTACAAACTGGGAACAAAAACATAAAATTCTTAATGAATATCAGGCCGGCTTTAGAAGAGGTTACTCAACCGTGGACAATATATTTAATCTTATAAGTATGATTAATTTACGATTAGCTAAAAAGAAAGGTAAACTTTATTGTTTTTTTTTTTTTTTTTTTTAGACTTCTCGGCAGCGTTTGACACGGTAGATAGGCATGCATTGTTTTATAAACTATCATGTTTAGGAGTCTCAACAAAGATATTAAGAGTGCTTCAAAATTTATTCAAAGAAACTGTAGCTGGGGTATGGTGCGGAACTGGTGTGTCAGATTGTTTTGAAACGAAAATGGGAGTAAGGCAGGGATGTTTACTGAGTCCATTATTGTTTTCACTTTTCTTGAATGACCTACATGAGGCATTGGAGGGAGGATGTTGTGTTGATGGGGTTTGTATTCGGGTGCTGCTTTACGCGGACGATATAGCTATTATGTCCTCATCGCCAGAAGGTCTTCAGGCTATGGTAGATAAATTAAATATGTATTGCAACATATGGAATTTAAGAGTAAACTTAATAAAATCGAAAGTGATGGTTTTTAGAAAAGGTGGGAAATTGGCAGCTAATGAAAGGTGGGCTTTTGATGAAAAACAGATTGAAATAGTAAACAGCTATAGATATTTAGGGCTTGACTTAACTCCGAATTTGTCTTACGAGAACCATCATAAATCTAAGTTAGCAATGGCCAAAGCTAGTATAAACTGTGTCTGGTCTAAATTTATTGGGTGTAAACACGTTCCACTAACTGTAAAACTATCAAGTTTCCGAGCAGTTCAAAGAGCAACAGTAAGTTATGCAGCTCAAGTTTGGGGTTATAGGGAATTTAATAGTGTTGAAAAAGTATTTAGGTTTTTCATAAAAAAGTTACTAGGTCTACCTCTAAACACACCAAATTATGCAATTTATCTGGAGACGGGGATAGATAAGCTGTATTTGTATACTTTGAAGCTTCATTTTAAGTATTTGTTTGGAGTGTTAGCTATGCCGGAAGACAGGTTGCCAAAACTTTTGGCAAACAAAATAGTGACTTCTAACATTTCATGGTATAAAGAATGGAAGATTTTAGGGGCCAAATATGAAGTGGGGATAGACAAGAATTTAGAAGTGTGGGACAAAATTAACTGTAGTTCTAAAAATACTCAATTAAAATATTTACTGAAAAAATCAGTTTGGAACAAAGGGTACAGCTTCTACTAGCAGCAAAAAATGTGAAATTCCATAAAATTTACTCCAGTTTAGATTTTAACCTAGGGCAAAAACACTATTTTAACTGTAGTAAAAATGAATATAAGTTGCAGGAAATAAAATGGGCATTTAAGTGTAGAGCCGAGTTAATTCATTTAAATTTTAAACCGTGGGTTGAAGGGAAAAATTATCTTTGTTCGTTATGTAATATGGGAGTAAACGAAGACGTTTACCATTTTGTGGCAGAATGCCCGATATTGGTGCAACATAGAAAATCGTATCTGGGTAAAGAAAGATTATAGATGTCAGAGTTCAAGGACTTTATGAATGGTAAGGATTGGGGAGTATTATGTAAATATCTTGAACAAGCATGGCATTATAGATGGGCATTGATAAAAGAATTTAACTTTTGATAATACTTTTAGGTTGCGATCGCTGATCTTTATTGTTATTAGGAATTTAATATCTGTACTCATTTCTAATCAAACTTGTATTTATGTGTGTATTGATAATTTTTGTTTGTCTAAGTAAGTGTAAGTTTATAGTTCTGTGGCTATTAATTAATAAATTATTGTTAGTTGTTGCCAACCTAGCAGACGGCTGAAAGCCATGCTAGACTGTATGTTAGAAGACGTTATAATTCTGTAAAGTAAAGTAATAAAGCATATGTAATTATTATTATATTATTATTATTCTATTATTGTAAGAGAGTCGTCTATTTTCTATAGGCACACGTCAACACACAACACTTGTCTTATTTCAGTTAGACATCAGTGTATAATATATTATAACAGTGGTACAACTGACAACTTACGATAGGAGCGTTACCGTACCACGCTCCTTGTCAAACACCAGTCAAATCTCAGAACGTTTTTAGTTCCGCAGACTTTACATTACTGCTTTCTTCGTAACTCAAAAAGTCTCAAAACGTTTTTCTTGGATACGGTCGTGCAGCACAATGGCCCGGATAAATCCCGTTTTCACTACAATAAAATAGGCGGCATATTTTCCGTACCCATTTTTCACTCGCGGTACACCTATAAAGAACTTCTGGCTTCCATAACTCAGTCCAGATTACGAGAAACCAGCGGTATTATTTATTACCGAATCCTTTTGTTATTAAGAAGCGAGCTTCACGAGAAGGGTATTTATTCGAACCCCCTGCGAGGCAATGCGACCCGGAAACAGGGTTGATATATCGACCCCCCTCGCCGCACGATCCCCTTTTATTCGATAATCGGCGACTTCCGTGAATGAGAAAAGGGTTTCAGTCATAACATCTTCATGTTGGAGATGGAAATGCTCTTGGGCGGAGTAAGCGATTTGTCGTTTTGATTATGTTTTGTTTTACTTCAAGTAGTTTATTTATTGTTGTTTCCACTAAAGAACGGTCAGAACTAAGGCCTATCCTAAGAAGTGTATACAAAGTGTTTAACGTACATTTTGTACATATATTATCTGTATACTGTATATAAAATTACAATTTCCTACAGCTGTTTAATAAAGTGCGTTTTCCCAAAGTCACTGCAGTGCGCAAAATAAACTACACGTGTTCAGCGTCAAGGCTAAACAGCTGGCGTGCGGTAAAGTAATGTTTTTCGCACTCTAGCTATTTACTTTGCGTAGTGTACGCAAAGTAGACAGCTAGTGTAGTATATGTTTTGAAATTGTGGATTGTTATGGAACTAACCTCTGTAAAACGGTGTCGTGCCATCTCGTCCAGGTGCTATCTCGTCCAAGTGCCATCTCGTCCAGATTCCACGAACGTAGGGCGGGAGGTTAATTCTCTACCTGCCAACTAGTGCCATCTCGTCCAAAACCTATGCTATTGTTTACTTGACAGGTCTACAAAAAAATATTGTAACGTTTAATTCTTTTTATTAAGGGCCTTTTTTATTACCTTGCGTAAAACAGCAAAAACATGCACTTCGTACTAACGCGTTTCGGACGCCGTTTTTCAACCTAAAAAGTAAAAAAGGACAAACAGAGGAAAGTTTAGTTGTAGTTTAATTTTTGTCACATTTATGTTTTCCACATTTTATGTACGAGGCATGTATTTCTATGATCAACTATATAGCCGCTAGAGCGCGCTGAAAAAGGACTTCAAAAGTAGGAAAACGTGATTTACGGCTCTTTACATCCAATTTACTCGGAAACTTTTCATTTTAGAACATTAAATGCAATTAAATATTATTACTTACAACATTGATTTAATTGTTTTATAATAGTATAATGGTGATTTCGGGCAGGCCCCGATTTACCAATGGGCAGACTGGGCAATTGCCCAGGGCGGCAATTTCGGGGGGGCGAAAATTTTTTGCAGATTTTTGTATTATTTCCAGAATATTGGTAAAAAAACGGGAACGACACAACAAACTTGTCAACTTGCGGAGGCATTATTAAAAACAAATTGGTTTTACACTTACAAAATTAGAAATGCGCAAACTGGTACCTTTAAAATTATGTTCATGCATGTTTGCAGTTTGCACTAAAAACTTACTTATACAAAATTAATCGTATTTAAAAAAGAATATAAGCCTACTATTTTTTTTTATAAACAGTACACACAATATTTCAGGTTAATACCTAACACTTTATTTTTACACAGTATTATGGTATCAGCCCACTATTGTTGGGGTAACCCAACAATACAATTAAGAAATCACAAATGTTTCAGTAATGTTTTGTGGGAGGGGGTCTACAAAAGGTTTTGTCCAGGGTGAAGCTTACCCTAAATTGGGGCCTGATTTCGGGTAGTTGACAGTAAATTATGTGTTAGCTCAACGCCATCTTATAAAGTTAAATTTTGAAGTAGGCCTATAATACTTGTACAATATTAAATTTGCTCTGTAACATGCTGTGTGCAGGACTACTATACTTTTGTGAATAACAGAAAACAAGTTGGTATTTCAGTTAAATTTGTATAGTGCTTTTAAAAAACATCCCTTAATTTTACATGATGTATAGTTTCACTGATGCATATTTCGAATATAACAAATTAATTAAGGCCTACTTAAGCTTACGGGAAAATGTAACGTTTTCTGTTAGTTATACAGCATTACTAATATTTTATATCTAGATATTGTTATTTTTACATTTAAGATTTTTCCTTATAAATTAATTACTTGTAACGTTTACAATTCTATGGCGTAACATTTATTTTATATAAAATTATAGTAAGCAATATTTCATTTGAAAGACTAAATGGCAATTTAATATTTTTGAAGTGATAACTTCTATTGGCCCGTTGGGCACTTTCGACTTGGCTATGTTTTCGAAATCTCGCGTCATGCCAGATTTCTCGCGAGATCTTGCATCACGCCAGATTTCCCGCGAGATCTCGCATCACGCCAGATTTCTCGCGAGATCTCGCGTCACGCTTTTGTTTAGACACAAGTCAGATCGTGGAGAGGGAATATTATTAATACATTATTTACATTTATTAGCATAGCAATCAAATTAACACATAAGAATTAGTTAATATAATATAACAGCTGATTTCGCCCATCATCTGTAATTCTTAAACAAAACCCAGCGTAGATTATAGTTTGGGGTTATGTTTACAACTTCAACCATTAAAATTTCTTGTGATGTTAATTTTCTTATATATTAGTTATACAACTAATGTAGGCTTCTATAACTATAAGTTATATGGGCTTCTACACGTTATAAGATTTGCTTTGTGGTTATAAACTGTATATAAAACTAACCTTTGATCATCAATATATTCGTTTATACAAATTTAAAGAAGGATACCTACTGTTTAACTTCACAAACATTCGTACATCTTTGTATAACATATTTGATTATTAATTTCTTTACTGTAATATTAACAACTTCTAAATCATTTGATCTATCAATATGAAATAAAAGGTAACTAAAAGATAATATTTTTACCTTTCTTTAAATATATAATAACGGATATAAATAAACAATTTGAACAAATAGGCCTACAGTTTTATAATCCTTATAATTGTACACATTTACCGAGTTAAAAATCCCCGTAGTCATAGAAGTTATCACTTCCAACGTGTGGTCTTAAGCACACCCAGTTAATTTTTTTTTAATTATCATTATTTATATTAGTTATACTCACAGTAGGATAAGTATTATTTTAGGCAATCAAAAGAAATAAAGTGCGTATCCTACTTTGAATTTTTGTATTGCGTTGAATTCCTCACAGGCTACCTGCTTTGCGTTCCCTTGTCAAGTTTTCACGTGGACGAGATGGAACTAATTAGTGTGTTTATTCAACTGTAAAACTGAGCTGGACGAGATGGCATTCTTTTATATTAAATTGGATGTTGGACGAGATAGCACTTGGACGAGATGGCACTACATCCTGTAAAACCGATCTTTTTTAAAAACAATAAAAACTAATTTAAAATGTAGCTGTAGGAAAAACTTTGTGTGTATCACGGGTGCTTACACAAATAACTATATTCACCAGGATCATTAAAGTTTGTTATTTTACGAATCTATTTCTCATATGATGAAATAAAACAAATATTTCACATTCTTCAGACAACTTCACCCAAACAACACTACTGAACGTTTATTATACTCTTACGACTAAAAGATTAACTATAGAAAATACACTCAGAGCCACCTTTTTTGAGAGGCATTAATTACAATATCATGTTTAATTACACACTAGGGGCGCTGCCCCTGGACGCTTCGCTCGCAGTTGGAAAACTCGCTAAAGTCTCTCGCTAATCTTTGGCTCGTTTGTACCTGGGTGACCGAGCAACACTCAGTATTCTTAACATCTGGATTGTATCTATAGTGTATAATGTAATATTCGAATATTTAGTGACTTTAAAGTTGGTATAAAAAGAAGCTGTACCTATTCGCCTTCTAAGTGACTTGAATGGTGGTATAAAAAAGTTTAGAATTTAAATTTTATGGGCATTTTGCAAACTTTATGCGTGTTTTTGAAGACATAAGACCTAGCGCATTCAATTCCTGACGTCATATAACCCCTGTATGCAAATTTTCATCAAAATCGTTAGAGCCGTTTTCGAGATCCGCGACAGATACAAAGATACAAGAATTTATCATTTAAAGTAACTAGGGGCTCTGCTCCTGGACACTTCGCTCGCAGTTGGAAAATTCGCTAAAGAATCTCGTTAATCTTTGGCTCATTTGTACATAGGTTTGTAAAATTATGAAACCAGGCTTAACAGTAATTACAAGATTAATTATAACCTCAAATACATGCTTTAGAAACGCGAGAGACTTTCATTACGATCATAGTCCTAGTTCTACTATCTTCTGTCAACTAAAGTTTTGAAACCAGGCCTAAGTATAAGAAAAATTATTGCAGGATTAACATAACCTCAATACTATGTTTCAGAAATGAGCCAGGACTATATTACAAAATTGACGATTAGAATTTACCCATCTTTGCCAAGTTTACCTTTCTTTTACACAATAAATTGTAAAATCAGGCCCAATTTATTCCAATTCCAACGTGGTAAAACAGTATAAGTTAGCTGGTGTTTTAACAGTAATTAAAAACTATCCAATGAACAGCTGATTTTGGATAATACTCAATCTCAGTTCTATTCCACTCTATTTCCAACGTGTTAAAACAGTATAAATTGGTTTGTTTATAAACAGCTGTTTTGATCGCTCTTTTTACTATTTTGTTGTTATTTTGTAACCAAAATGGCAACCCATAAGACCCTATGTTAAAATTTTTCAACTTTTAAATTAGATTTTCTCAAAAAATTGCGTTTTTACACGAAATACAACTATATGGGTGTTCTTAAAAATCAAAAGTACACCTAAATACAAAATTTCTTTGAATTCGTTAGAGCCGTTTGCGAGATCCGCGACAGATACAAAGATAGATACAAGAATTGCTCATTTAAAGTAATAGGATAGCGTAAAGAGAACGTCACACTATAGGCTACACTTTCAAACTCCTAAGTCTTACATTTATTGGTATTATATAAAGATAGATAAGTCTTTATTTTCATTAGCTTAGTGTTCGTATACTTTAATAATATGCAATTTATATTATTACTATACAAATAGTTAACTGGTTATAATAGTTGGTGTTGTTAATGTTAATAAAGACATGGGCTCAATGGGCTAAACCGTCCGAAGAGTACAAACTATTATATTATTTTTAAGAACATTATTTGTTTTCTGAGTGATGGGAATAAGACAAAATACAAAATATATCACACCCAAAAGAAACACGCATGGAAAGTTTTGCGCATATATCCCCTTGAACGTATCATAACCCTGAGAGAACTAAAGTAGAATTGTGCATTTTAATCCAATGGTTTTCATGTAAGGACAACATTTAAATTAAATATTCTGAAAATTAACAAACATTAAGAACAATTCAACTATACTTTTTTAAAAGCATGGCTACTAAAAAGGAGAAACTAATGCCTTTTTTTATGTTTCAAACAGATATTTAAAAATGTATCGTAATTCGCCTTCTTAGTTTACGATATCTCATAAGCTACACTGAAAATTATCACTGAGAATACAAAACAAAAAAATTAAAATTTCAAATTATTTTTCAAAATATTGGCATTTATTATGGAAATCAGATAAACATGTGTGAATATGTCAGTCTAAATTATAAAAGTAAGATTGTAAATAGTAAACTCCTGTACATGATAAGTTTATAAAGTAGAAAAGTCCATACCAGTGCCTTCTGCTTGAAAAGTCTATTTTTTTACAGGAACTGAAAAACTCCTTCAAGAAAAACCCAAAATGAAGTTCCGACCATCGCTAAAGTTTTCTAATCGCAAATCCAACAAAGAAAATAAATCCTTAACTTAATCTACCCAAACCGAACTCGCAGACTAACATAACGATCAGACAATTTAGGAGACGATAGATAAAAAGCAACTCCTTTGCGTCCGGACAACTTTATCTTCCCCTTAATGTTTGTATTTGAATTCTTTTCGAAAAAGAAACGGAAACAGACTGAAGAAAAAACCTCGCAAATAGAATAAAATAGCGTCGACTGGGAAGTTTTGCGTCGACCGCAGTTTGTGTAATTGCAGGACCGACTGCGTGCATATTTCGCGCTTCCTGGAGGATATTGATAGCTTCCTTGTCACGCTCGGCTTGTCCCGCACTCCCTTTCTCCCCCTACCCTTTCGTTTACAACTCACTTAAGTGAATCCAAATGATCTGTTGGCAAAATTAAACCACTCTGAAATAATCTTGCAGCATATTGTCCATTACTTATGAGATCATCCGTTTCAGTTTTATTTCTCTTCTTCGTGTTTTTCCAAATTAATAAATACACGAATTTAGACATTTGTTGCATGTATATGCAACAGTACAGCTTACACGGACTTTGAGTTTTATTATGTTTTAATTACCTCCACCCCAAACCCAAAAAAAATCAAATTTAAAAAAATATATATACAGGGGCGGTGAAAAGTCCCGGAACGGGTTAATATTTTTTTAACCGTTACAGATGGAACTGTATAACTTGGTACACTGTTACTGGGCATGAAACACTATTTTACCACAATTTCAATGAGCCGCTACCACTTCGGAGGGACGGCCCACAAGGAGTCAGAAGAAAATCTTAAATGAGAGCGTGGGTTGAGTTGTACATCAAATTGAAGGTCTAATTTATTAGAATACAATGCCGCAAATCCGACTTGAAAAGGTTCACCCTGAACACAATGGAGGCCCTAAACGTGTTGAAATAAATCGACATAAAGTTGCTAATATCTCGAAAACTAAGAGTTTTTAGAAAAAATTTGAAGAGACAAAAATGTTAATTTCAAAGTGCTTGACCCAAGAAATTGCTTTCAAATCGATTTCGTAAATTTTATTTTTACATATCCGTCTTAGAAATTTAAAAAAAAAATAAAATCGATTTGGGAGCAATTTGTTAGGTATAGTAATACTTCAGCTCCCTAAAATATATAGTAAACAGTTTATCTGTCTATGTTGAACGTGACAGTGACAAATAAATAAACATATGATCATAAAAAAGTTCGATTTGTTGGTGGGAGGGGTCCTAAAATAAATAACAATTTATAAATACGTAAACTCTAACTAAGTCAAAGAACAAATTTAGTTAAAACAAATTTTAAAAACTAAAACATGTCCACATTCGGACTGTCCTAACCTTTTAAATGACACATTCAAAATAATTTTCTGATCATTATTACTCCAGTAATATTATTACCCGTTTAACATCGCTCTTAAGGAAATTGAAATTCAAGATGGTGGCTGGGTCTACCGAGCCTTAAGGCTCTTCTTTACCTTGAAGAAAACTCCCGAGTGTACAGTATGATTTCAATGCAAAAGGCCTGACTCAAGCCGCAAAATCGTTGAAACATGCATTCGTAATACCGTGTTTCGGATTCTATTTATAAACTAATAATCTGGGAAACTACTTTAAGTTATAAAGAAGGCTTTATATTTTTTACGTGTTACCTTAAAATATGGAAATTATTGCTTAAAACTCCCAAAAAATGCGTTAAAAATTATCGATTTTTATTCATTTAAACTGTTGATTAAAAGGAGTTGCTGACTATTTCTTTCAATTATGAGATATAAGACAAAAGCTCAAAGCCTTTAAGAACAATTTAAGATGTTTCACAACTTTTTAGGTTGAAAAACGGCGTCCGAAACACGGTAATACGAAGTGCATAATTTTGCTGTTTTACGCAAGGTATATAGAAGACCCTTAATGTATCTCCTAACTATACAAATGTAACCCTAAATACACATTTAAATAACATCGATTTTATAAAGGTCTTCAATGTTCTTACTTCAAACATCTTATTGTGTTTTTCGATAGTGTTTGAGTAGGCAAAACATTAAATAAATGCAACAAATGATAGAAAGATTACACGAAAACACATTTAATAAAAAATAGAAGCAGAGGGATAGAACAATGATTTTTGTGTACGAAAGTGTGCACCTTTTAGATCTACTATGTGCCTACAATTAATTTAAAAATTAATTGTACCTACGACTTACGAATTTCCCAAAATGTTAATTATTTAGGGAAAGCAGGGTGGCCGAGAATCTAAAGGGTTTAGTCCAGTTTGCTACAATTATTACTCTGGTAGATTCGAATCTAGTTTCTGGCTACCGATTTACCTGCGTTATACCCTTCCCCCCACCCCCAAATGAGGTCCCCAACAATAGTCCTTGTACGACAATCTCTTAAGGTGATACTTTTAATGTATTTCCATACATTTCTCTCCATAGATCATAATATAGGCCCACCTTAACATGAATATTATAACAACTGCAGTCAGAGGATTGGGTAAACAAATTTGTACAACCTGTATTTAGGTCGTAAAAAGAGTATGCCTCGATATCAGAAGTTGGGGAAAGGTCTAAGGCACGTAAAGCACCTCCTGTTTTAATACTAGGGTCGGATTGCCTTTTAATGTAGCTGAAACAATAGCTACAAGTCTCGAAACTCAAGTTGTTAAGTACAGGGCTGTGTTGTTAGTCCCTTAAACTTTTTTGAACATTTTTCATCATGTCGATTTTCTAATGAAGTTTACACCACCTCTTCGATATGTTGGCATAATCGTTGGCGTTATAAAAGAGCGGCCAGTCCAGGAACCACTAAAAGAGACGGTAAAACTAATCGTCATTTTTTTATTTATAAAAAAAGTTGCTACTATTTTTTAAATAATTTCAATTAAAATTTAAATATGAAACTACGAATTAACTTTTATTTTAGGTCTGCTTTACTTGTACGTACCGTTAAGTGTTAATCGTTTCAAAGGCTCATCAGGGCTCATCGGTGTTAGGGTACAAATACACAGGCAGCGATACGATACTACGCGGCGTGACGAGATACTATCAAACACGTATTAACATATGGCATAAAACACACAGGGCGAGGCGCGACAAACTCTGAAACAAATGAGTTTGATTTTTCAAGCGACTAGAAGCGATAGCAGTGTGCCTTCAGTAGCCGAGATGGATGGAGTTGTTAATTGACCGAGCGTAAGCGAGGTCTCCGTTTTAACTCGACCGTTCGGCATTTCGTCTGTGTGTCTGTCTCACGATTACGGCCAAACTCCTTGACCGATTTTGATGATTTTTTGCATGAATTTTCCTTATTCCTAGGCCGACCCATGCATATATACGGTCCATTTTTCATTTTTAACCCCTTAAATAAAATAAAAATGGCGGCCGGACCGTTTCTCTTAGTGTAAGCTTTTTTCCAAAGCCAGTTTGTGGCTTAACCGTAAGTCGAATTTAAAAACTAATAAGATTGTGCTAAAAGGAAATTAAATTTTAAACAAAATTGTATTCTTAATTTTTTTCCGTATCTCTAACGGTAAGCTCACAAAATGGCCGTAAACTTCGACTTTGTTAAAAATCGTCCAAGTTTTTGTATTTCAACCATGTTTTTATACGATTATTCTAAACCAATTCAAAAGTGTTCCATAGCTTTTTTGTAGATAAAGGTTTAAAGAATTCATATATGCCAGTAAAAAAAATTATTGAAGTAAAATTAAGAAAGTTGTTAGCTCAAGAAACAATCACGTTCAGTAACGAAAGGAATATGTTTAACTTTAGGCTTACATAAAAAGTAGTAAAAAATATTGTAATTTTTTTCATAAATGTAAAAAGTTTCGTAATTTAGTTCTAAATAGAATTGTATAAAAATATTTATCAATTTTAAATTTCTTATTTTGAAAACACCAGTTTTTATGTTCCTACTACAAGACTGCTAACAAAACTAGGCCTGTTTTGAATAGTAATTTAGTAATATATCATTTGCCCAAAAATTACATATTATAAGAAAGTGTAGACGATAAATCAAAGAATTGAACTGTATAGGGCCTACCTGTAAATTATCATTGTAAATTTCATAAAAGTATTTGACTTAGCTTTTCTTGAATTACAAAATGAGATGAAACAAATGAAACCTCGCGGGGATAAATGACATACAAAAAATGACCGTAGGACACTGTGGGAAGTGTTGGTACATGGGTTGAGATCACTATCACGACGTTTTAACATCGTTTGTTTTCATTATTTGTAATATTGGATTATGTTATGGAACTTAAGTTAACTTATGATACATTGTTAATTTTGAGTTATTTAAGTATGTAAATATTTAATTGTATGTTGTCCCTCTATAACGCGATATTTTTAGATATCTTACGCATTATTAACCTAAATAAAAACACAATGCCTCTAAAAGAAAATCTTTAGCAGTTAAAGCTCAAGAAAAGAAATAAAAACGAGAACTAGAAATCCCGGAATAGCGGGAATTGTAAATAATGTTTCACTTGCTAAATCTTGTGCTTTCTTCCTTACTGGCACACTATTTTTAACCTAATCTCAAAACCACATTTGTTATTTCAACGAGCGAGGTCTACTGTTCACAGAACTACTAGTTAATGAGGTGTTTTCAAGACAACCGATTTGGGAATCAAAACACATACGTCACAGGAACAGAGGGTTGTAGACAAGATGTGGACTGAAGTAGCTGCTGCTATATTCTGGCGTTTGAAAGCATTTTTTTTTTTAATTCGCCAGATATAGTAAATTAACCCCAATCCAAAAGTATTCCATAGATTTTTTTGTAGAGAAAGGTTCAAAGAATTTTTATATGCCAGAAAAAAATGATAGATGTAAAATTTACAAAGTTACTATCGCCCTCTATGTGTATTTGTACCCTTATTTTAAAATCACAATGTTTAACAAACCGGGTTTTACTACCCATGGTAGGCGAACAAATTATAAAAAAAGTTACAGTTGTTAGAAGTAATAAGTTCGAAAATTTGCAAATCAAAGAAATAACGTGGATCAAAGTGGATTTTGTCGGAGCAAAATTCATTTATATATAAAAAGATTCGAGTTAGCGAATATCTACAAAGAACAAACCTACCAAGAACCCATAAAAGTTCCGATTGCGACAAACCTGTCCAGCCGACGTTGATCCAATACAGTTATTGATTTCTGTAAAATGCGTTACTTTTGTTAAAGTTGCGGAGTAAGAACCCAACTTTTGCACACCGGAACAAATAAATGTCAAACATTATATACTTATACTTCATAGTTTTAAGACTTTAATTAAATTTTGAAGTTAGACAAATCACCAAAAAAGATTTTTAAAACACACATAATTTTGATTGGACAAGAATCGTTCGTTCTTTATTCATTAATCGACTTATTCAGGGGTGGCAAAAAGTCCCGGAACAACCCAATATCTTTTTCCAGGTTCCACTTACACAATTGAAACTTTGCAAATTGTTTATGGGTATAAAAAACTACTTTTTTAGAATATGGCTGATTTTTCACCTCCTCTGGGGGACGGCCCGTCAGGAGTCGGTGAAAAATCTTAAATGTAAGCATGGGTTGTTATGCATATCATTTTAAAGGTCTTGATGAGACAAACAAAACGACATAATAAAAATGAAAAATGGATGATCCTGAAAAAAGTTATG
>JAGFPH010002586.1:43288-67306 GCA_018207615.1 Philaenus spumarius | reverse complement strand
CTCAAACACTCATATTGAGGTCACTCAAAAACTCATATTGAGGTCTCTCAAACACTCATATTGAGGTCTCTCAAAAACTCATATTGAGGTCTCTCAAACACTCATATTGAGGTCACTCAAAAACTCATATTGAGGTCTCTCAAACACTCATATTGAGGTCACTCAAAAACTCATATTGAGGTCTCTCAAAAACTCATATTTAGGTCTCTCAAAAACTCATATTGAGGTCTCTCAAAAACTCATATTGAGGTCTCTCAAAAACTCATATCGAGGTCTCTCAAAAACTCATATTGAGGTCTCTCAAAAACTCATATTGAGGTCTCTCAAACACTCATATTGAGGTCACTCAAAAACTCATATTGAGGTCTCTCAAACACTCATATTGAGCGACCTACTGGATGAAATCCTTGTAAAAAAATAACAGACGTATGATTGTGTTTTTGGGAGAGGGTTTGAAATGTACGGTACACCAAAAAACTCAATTTTTGTTCATGTTAACAATCAACAAAGCAAATCTATTTATTTCCATTAACAAAAAAAATAATAGGGGGGAGGGACTTCTAAGACACCTGGTATATAAAACGAGTACACTCTACAACATTTACAAAATTTTGGATTTTCGCCAAGTTATTCATTTCCTTAACAGACACAAACTTTAACAATGAAGGGAGTCTAACAATAGCCGGTGAATTCAAAAACAAACTGAAGTAAAACGTTGTGGTTTTGACTTGATTCATTTTTCTTGATAAAATCAAAACAGATTTCCATTATTTTTGTACACGAGTAAATTCAAAACTAAGTGGATAATTCAAAGATATCGGATGGTAAGCTCGAACCAAATGTGGGTGAATCAAATGGCAGCAAGTTAGGCAAGGCGACAATCTTGTAGCGATGACTTGATAATAAGACCGACAGAGAAGGAAAATACAAAATTGTTATTTCTGTGTAGTAGGCCTACATTATAAAAGCAAAGGTACAAAAATTTTTATTTCATTTTGAGTGTGTGAAATTATTACACCCATTTTCGACAGAAAAACATTTTTATAAAAAAACGTTACTAATAAAACCAACTGAGTTTTCTCTGACGTTCAATATTCAGTCTATCGGTTATAGTCTGACTCAACACACTTTTAATACGTTAATGTTTTTTCTTTATATTTAAAAGATTCTGAAATGATTTGTACGGTTTATTTAAAGACTTATTTTAAAAACAAAAGGCAAAAGTTATAGAGAAAATTTTTTTTGGGTGATACAACACGTATTAAAGAAAGCTGTTTGTTTACCAAATGTTGGGTTGTGCGGTTTTGTTCATTTTTTCAAACTACTTTAAAGTAAACATTGTTTTCCATATTTTCTTCTTGATCGGGTTCGACAATCATGTGTGCAATCTTGTAAAATTATTACATTTAAACTTGCCCTTTTTCTAAAAAAAAAAATACTATGTAATATAATTATTTGCTTTTACTTCCGATTTTCGCAATCGTCCAAAGGTTTATTACAATTTTACTGAAGTTTGCACAAAAATCTTCAGGTGCCATCACCTAACGCCATATAAGTTTGCATAAATTGTAAAAGCTCAAACCAATTTGACAATTTGCAAATAGAGAACAATTTGAAAAGCAAAACTTGACAGCAGTCGAGTTGACATGTCTGTTATTAATTTGTATTTCCTTATAAGAATCGATACTTATTTTATTTGAACGATATTTTATCCTTAAAATTATTATTATTTTACCAAAAATTTGAAAAAATATTACTGACAGAGCCAGTTTTGCTAAGTTTATTGGAAAAAAACATCATAACACATTTCCAAATTAATTCCGAAAATGTCCATAAACTCTTTTTTACATTTCGTTTCAAACGTTTAAAAACTAATCCAACCTTTTCGAAAATATTAGATTCTTTAGAAAAAACTAAAGCTCAACATACAGGAAGCGAGTATTTTCACTTCGCAATGTAAAATAAAATATAACAAAAATAAAGTAAAAAACAAATGGAAGCACTTTTACTTCAAAACTGTACACTCATATTTATAAATACATTTATATAGTAGAAAGAAGATGATTTCAATAAAGCTTGATATATTCGTTACACTTATTCTTCTAAACTAATTATTACCAGAATCTAAATTAAAAACCCTTTGGTTTTGCCTGTTTGGGAAATATAACTGACTACACATGAAATATCAATTTTAGAGACCGCAAGTCTATGAAAACTAATTTACAATAAAACCATTCTTTATAAAAATCGGTTTTAATGAGATTATCCCAATCAGACGTGACCCATACACATATATAATATAAATACAATCTATTTATATATAGGCATGTTCGAACCTACTCAATTCGTATATAAATTTAATTTAACTTTGTACAACTTTTTGGTCAGTTCAGCGAGTGCACTGTTGACACAACCTAAAAGTATTGTCTTGGAATTTCGTAAAAGTTAAAATTCAATAGGGACATTACAACATGACTCTATTAAGAAATCTATACAAAAACAACTGCAATGGATGAACAAAGAAGACATTCTAAAATTAAATTAGGTCACTATAAATAAAAAAACTGTTTATCTGGTTGAGAGAGTTTGATGGAATAAAACTTCAACCCAGATTCTCACAGCCAATACGTTTATTAATTAACTCATGCACGTTATAACTCGTGCATCACTGAAGATGGCGATTTTGTCGTTGAAACGCGTTTGAGTTAATAAAAAAAGTACTGTGAAATTCTGTGTTCAAGTTGTATTCTATCAAGTATATCTTCTCACAAGACAAGCTCAATATTTACTTACGGTTAAGAGAGTTTTAGTCGTGCACTCTCATAAGAGGTATCTTCCAAAATTGTAACTAACTAATGATAATGGTAACTATGGTAAACATTGAGCTATTCAAATATTATTCCTCCTGTTCATATTTTATAACAAAACGACTTGTTTTTCACCAGCAGACACAAATCAGTAAAAATATATAAACATATGAATTAGTGAATTACTTCTTTTTTACTACTCTGGATGTTTCATAGTAATTTGAAGATGGTGTGTGATTGGTATTTAAAAAACGTCACATATGATTTTTAATCACACAAATGACGCAATACCATTAGTTAATAAGTATTAGAAAGGAAACATAAAGGAGGGGCCCACACACAATCAGTTCAACTGTGCAGTTTATCACGTGTGTCGTCATGTCTGAGCGAATACTGAGGAAACTGCGCAGTTCTGGCAAATTTTTACTCAGTCTGTTGGACTACTTTGCACCGATAAACTGTGCAGTTGCTCAGTTGATCGAACAGTTTTCACAGTTTTGTCTAGTCGTTTCTAGCCACTTTCAGCTCTTTACTGTATTTCGTTATTTATTGTTCAGCTCTTTACTGTATATTTACTCTTCTGTTGGAACCGCCATGGTGAAAAAAAAGAACAACTTCTGAATTTAACTGCACAAAAAAAAAACTGAAAGAACAGAACTGATGAGAAAACTGAAGTAGCCCACACACCACACAGTTCACACAATTAATTGTGCAGTTTTATTTGCACAGATAAACTGATCGTGTGTGTGGTACCCTTAACTCTAACTGAGGCCGTTTTTTACCAGCACTTAACAGCCAATATTATTAGTACTACGTTTTAGAGAGCATCATAGTAAAAGCAAATTAGAATTGTAATCGAATTTTAAATTAATTTATCTTGTTTGTAAGTGTATTTATTATCCAAAGAAGAAATTCTCGACAAGGCGCTTGACTAAAGTGCATTCCTTTGTTCATCCATTGACCAGACTATACTAAATACCAAGACAACCAGAATATTCACTAAATGTTCTACCACCATGGTCTAGGCTGTGAATGCATCAGCGGGTGGGAGTACGAGGGTAGGAACTGTTCAGGGGACTTTCCCGCACTTGTGCAAGGTTTACCGTCGCGGACTAACACCGGTACCGCGACCCGTCTCGGGGACGGTAAGGAACTGCCGCCGTGATGGTCGATGTTGAGGCCTTTCTCTTGTTGGGCGCGTTTAGTCTTGTAGCGATGGTTTTGGAACCAGATCTTCACTTGAGTTGGCGTGAGTCTGATGATGGAAGCTAGGTGTTCCCTTTCCGGTGCTGAGAGGTATCTTTGTTGGCGGAATCGCCTTTCCAGTTCGTATGTTTGAGCCTGGGAGTGAAACAGAGATTAGCTTTACTCGTAGAAATAGACAGTATATATTTTTATACAGCTTGGCTTTAAGGGCGTGCAATACCAGGACAAAATAGTTCCATACATTATAACTTATCTTTCATCGAATTTTGAAGATAATCATTTGCAATGAATAGTACATCGTTCATGAACATCTAAATTTGAATTCGTAGGTGACGACAATGGTAAATTAAAATTGTTTATTAGAGTTATTTGCTTGTGAACAAGACGAAATACTTTTTTTTTGGTCGAGTCACTTGAAAGACGTACATAGGGGCGAATTTTGTTACCTACTAATTATACATTGGAGCTTTCTGCAAATTTAAATCTATTGTGCACATGGAGGCATGGAGGAAATCAAAAATAAGACCGCCATTAGTAAAATCGTAAGTGTTTAAAAGCGATATACTAGTCACGCTCAAACGCCTTACCAATGCATTATCATAGGCCATCCTTCTCAAGGTTTACTCCGCTGACTGAATTCGAAGAATTTACTCGCATGGTATTGCACACACTTATGCGGACTTTAGTCTTGAACACTTCCAAGGCATTGGAACATATTCAACACATATTTTGATATTAAGATAATTTAGATAGAAGTCGAGAAACTAATAATAACTTGGGTTTAAGAAGAGAAAACTTCCAAAAATAATTTAAATGCTGATATACCAATTACAACTTTTTAAGGAAATTGTGTTTACAATACGTTCCCAATTTTTTTATACACAAGAAAAATACACCTAAGTTTTGTGAAACCGATACAAAAAATGTTGACTAACTTTCTGGAAGATTGTTACTTTAGTACACGAGTGTGACAATTGGTTGTAAGTGTTTCTGTAATATTGTCGCTGTAGATAAAAACATTGTCTAATATGCATCATATGATTTAATATCTCTTTGTTTTACTATATAATACACTATTTAATTGACTTCGGTAAAAGTAATATAATTTCTAGGGGACTTGGTTGGGACAAGGTATCTAAGGTACTTTTGCTTTTCATTAATCAATAGTATATTATATCACTAGTAAATAATATAGGCGATGATAACTACCTAGGTTTTTGGCCTTTAAAAACAAAAACTAGTAAATAAAGTGGATGTTTTTGGTGGGGGATCGTGGTTTTATGTGCGAAACAACGCCAAGCACGTAAAAAAGCTATCAAGCACCAAAAAGCACTTTAGGTACTAGTTATGAACGATAATTTTGTCACAATGCACTAGAATCACACGTTTCAATTAGTTAAATTATTAATTTTTTTACGTGATTTAACCTATTATATACGCGACAGTGCTGCTATCCGTTGTAAAACAGCTGAACTTTTTGAAGTTACAGCTGTTGTAATTTTAAAGCACAGCAACGCGTTGTTTACGAAAATACTTTTTTGTCCTAGTGCAATGAAATACTTTTAGGCTGGTTATTGAATCAGCTGACTTTTCGAGTTAGTAGTGAATTACTACAAAAAAGAGTCAATTTATGGACTTAACGCATACATTAAAAACATCAATTTATAATACAGTATGATACAAATATATTTTAAACCTCTCGATGTTCAATGGTTACTGTGGTGAATTTAAACACTTAGAAACACTGAAGCCCCAACCACAGCTTCGGTGAGTAAAACTACACAAATAAACTGGAAAACATTTATTGGTAGAGTAATTATTCTAGTTTCCTTACGTACATTTCGGTCAGCATTTTGGATGATGAAAAATTGGTTACCGAAATGTACACCAGGGAACTAGAATTACTCTATCAATAAATGTTTTTCAATTTATTTGTGTAGTGTTATTCACCGAACTTGTGGTTGGGGCGTCAGTATTTTTAATTGCTTAAATTTCTATATTTATAGAAACTTATTAATGTATAACTGTATATTATTTACATTAATATGTTTAAATAACAATATTTGCAGGAACAATGAAATAAAACCATCATTCATTTGTTTTATAATGGTTTTAACTAACCGATAACCTACCATGAAAACGTCCCTGTTCTAACTACAAATCCCATCTTCCTGATTCAAAACCAAACTATTTAAAGTAAAAATAACAGTCCATTATTGTCACAAAATGTTAACTTACTTTGCTGAACAGTACCCTGCGTTTTCGTTTCTTGTGCCCAGCTGATGGGGTTTGTTGTCGTGATTGTTCGTCGTCTTGGTCATCTTCTAAATCCTCTTCTATTTCCTGTTCCGACTTCAGTAGTTCCGAGTCAGGCGGAGTGCTGAGAAGAAGGCTTCTACTTCCAGTTTCCGTGACGTCTGTTGCTCCAGGCGACGTACTGTCAGGGCTGGCTTGCTGCTGAGGTCCTGTCAATCCTAAGAACAAAAGGAGGTTGTTATTGGGAAATTCTTCTTCTGTATATAACATTTATTTTTATAGCTTTACGAAAACTAGAAATATTTATCTTCCGTTTCTACAGCATGAATGCCATTGACTGTTAATTGGTACTTAAGGGCAACTTAAAAGCAGGGACGTCGCTTCAATAATATTAAAATTAAAAAGTTAGGAAATTTTAGATTTTGAAAAGTTGAAATTTTGATTTTTTTATTAAATTGCACGCAAAAACTCCCACTTTGGGTTAATTACCAACATTCACAAATAACAAGCAAGTTATAATTTCCAATCCAAAAATGTTGTGCAAATCGACTTCTGTACCAAATAAATACATTGTCTTCTTTTATTATGATTGTTCTGGGAATTTTTGTTCCAACCCTTGTTATTGTGGCAACACTGACTGTCACTGACATGCCATGTATTGCTCCAGACTGCCAGACCAGTGTTGCCAGATTGTTTTTTTTCCCAAAATAGGGTAATTTTTAAGTTTGCGGCAAATATTGGGTAAAGTAAAACGGTAGGGAAAATATGGCGAATGTCTTGAATTGTGATGAACATGTTAAAGTTCTTGTAAAATATTAAAAACTCTAAAGTACTCAATAAAGCACCTGCAGTCTTAAAACTTCCATTTAAACAGTCCATTTAAAAAAAAAAATCTGAGGGTGAGCCTCCAGCCCCCCTCCCCAATAATTTGTTGTAGCAACGTCCCTGCTTAAAGGATGTATGTTTTGAAATTACAATTCATCTTCATAAACTACACAAAATTTTCTGAGATCTTCGTTATTATAAAGGATAATGTTCCATTATAAAGCAATTTGCCTCTGATTTTATCTATATAAGATTATCACACTATGCCTTTTACCGGTCCGGACGACATCACATGCAACATACATTTTTACAGTATGACCAAACCTGCTCGCAGTAAAACAGGATGACGGTATAGAGCCGACAACACAAGCAGTTTAAACATAAAATACATTAATTATGAGGAAATATATTTTCTTTGTTTTCTATCTGTTCTTCAGTTATTTAAAAGTTGCATCTTATATAGTGTTACCATTAGCCTTTATAGGCCTAACTAATATTACCCAGGTCGGTATAAACTATCCAATTAAAGACTTTTTTAAATCGGTATTGTAGCTTGTTAGGTTAATCCGATCAATACTCCAAACAATTATTTTTTTAATTAGTACAGATAAGTTACATGCGGCTTATGATGATGTAGAAGGTACCGTAAGGGAATTTCGCTTAATTAATTTCTTAAGTTTCGTCGTTTTAAATCCGTTACTTCGAAGTTGGATAATTAATCAAAGTACAGGACTAACCCTGTTTTATACAACCACCATTTATAAATCTTCTTCCAACTTGGAGAAAAAATGTCTACAAACCAAAACCGGTTTCCATATTCTGCCGAGCACTTAATATTGAAATTATTGCAATCCATCTGAAGAGGCCTTGTCATCGTCTTATTGTCGGTCTTCAAGAGTGGTTCTAATTCAAAGCGGAATATATTTGCCTAACTAGATCAGAGGGCCTAGGAAACAAACCGCGTTTGTAATCGCTAGTCTCTATTGAATTGAAAATAAAGTGTAACGTAGGGGTTGAGATAGGGGTGCGGTGACAATTGGTAAGCGATCTATCACACGTCATTGAGGGTTGTTTTGTGGCAGCTGAAATTCAGCAGGCAATGAAAGTCCTATTACAAACAGCTGCCGTTCGGCCAATCGAATGTATTTAGGGGCGTGATTCCATTGTTACCTTGAATCACGGCGTATTATGTAGTTTTCCTTGTCATGCGTGTAAATCTCGCCATTTTTAGACGACACGATTTGGAATCGATGTAAGACGTATGTAGAATGACTGGACGAATCGTTTTATTAATGGATCCCTTGTGTTGGATTATAGGACGTTTACTTATGTGTTAGCTTGTATTTATTCTCAAATCTGTGATTTACAAAGATACGAATAGTAGTATACACCCTAGGTTCTGTATACGAATTTTTGTTCAAAAAGTTTGAAAAAAGAAAATGAAATATTTTATTATTTTATAGTCAGCTGCAACTCCGTCTAAGTTAATCATAATCAATACATTTTCTGTTGTGGTTTATTTCTCCTTATTTTCTGTTGTGGTGTATTTCTCCTTATTTTCTTTTGTGGTTTATTTCTCCTTATATTCTTTCGCGGTGTATTTCTCCTTATTTTATGTTGTCGTGTATTTCTCCTTATTTTCTGTAGTGGAGTATTTCTCCTTATTTTCTGTTGTGGAGTATTTCTCCTTATTTTCTGTAGCGGAGTATTTCTCCTTATTTTCTGTTGTGGTTTATTTCTCCTTATATTCTTTTGCGGTGTATTTCTTCTTATTTTATGTTGTCGTGTATTTCTCCTTATTTTCTGTTGTGGAGTATTTCTCCTTATTTTCTGTAGCGGTGTATTTCTCCTTATTTTCTGTTGTGGTGTATTTCTCCTTATTTTCTGTTGTGGTTTTTTTCTCCTTATATTCTTTTGCGGTGTATTTCTCCTTATTTTATGTTGTCGTGTATTTCTCCTTATTTTCCGTTGCGTTATTTCTAATTATTTTCTGCTGCGGTGTATTTCTCCTTATTTTCTGTTGTGGTGTATTTCTCCTTGTTTTCTGTTCATAACCACAACAAGAGAATTGGAAGGTATTCTTTAAAGTTTCGTAGTACTGTAGTAGTAACGGTCATTTGTAACACTCACAGCTTCTACATTTTAACACAGTTTGAGTAAATCGAAATGCAGAACCTACGAATAATTACTTCAAAATTCAGGGTTATTTCCTAATAAACCGTAAAATTATGTTTCATCAAATTCCATTAAGTTTTGTAGAATAGATTTTTTAAATTATTTAAACACAACATTTAGGATTTTTAATTTTTGTAACATGAATTTCCCGAGTAATTGAAATGCATTCCGCTCTGTTGTTTGTCAAGCAGTTTGTTCACGTTAGTTAATTTTGTATAGGCCTACTCTAGAAATCCAGGAACTATTCTCGAACCAACACAGTTTAACTTTACAAGTAGGTACATATTATGCTCGATCTCGGTGAATGTGAATCTGAGACCCCAATATTACTTTGGTGTCTGACCGAGATCCACTTGGTCTGTTTAAAGAAACATTACTACTTTTATTTATTGTAACACGAATAATGGGTGATATTGAATTAAAAGTTATTAGATCGATGTGTTAAGGATACAGTCTACTAAAAAGTTAAGTACATACAAAATTCACGGTTACTAGTTTTTTAAAAAATAAATCATAATAATTGATGTCAAGTTCTTAACACGAACGCCATGAACGCGTTTCTTAGTTGATGTTAAGAACGCCCATTGAAAAACTTTAGTCTTATGGATAGACTAGCTGGCCCGATCCGGCTTTGCACGGATAGACAAATCAAAGTTGAATGTATATTAACAAAAAATATATTATATCAATAAATATATTATACTATGTATTTCTTATGGAGATTTTTAGTAACTTTGACCCCCCAAACCTCCCCTAAATTAAAAATTTTTTGAAAACCTTTCTTATAGAGCACCTATGGGCCTAGAGGAAGCTACACACCAAATTTCATTCCAATCCGTTCAGTAGTTTTAGAGAAATCGTGATTTAGCAACTTTGAACTCCCCCCCCAAACCCCCCTAAAATTTCGAATTTTTTTAAACATTTCTTATCAGCACCTATGGCCCTAGTGGAAGCTACATACCAAATTTCGTTCCAATCCGTTCAGTAGTTTTTGAGAAATCGTGATCAGTGAGTCAGTGGATTTGATTTTTATATATATAGATACATTTTCTACCGCAGCCGAGCCTTCGTGGCATCAAACGTTTGTATTGTTGTTATAAACATTATTGTAGAACTGAAACTGTTCTAATAATTTATTATCTCAGATAATAACTGCATCATATAATATGGTTTTCAAATAAAACTTAAATCATTATTAATGTTTACCATTATTAGTAAAATTTTGGAATAAATTGGTAAATATACTATCCATTAAAACAATAATAATTAACTCTTAAACTTGAATTTTAAATAGAATTGTATTTAGTATAAGCTTAGAAGAACATATTGAATATCGGAAGGGAGAAAATATTATGTTCGCGTGTTGTTTGCAATGAGACATGAGCTATCATTGCGGGATGATAAATTACCATCAGTAATAAGCTTTTCGTTTGTATATTCAATATGGCGGAGGTAAGGTAGAGCCTTCGAGTTTACATATCATTTATGAATCCAAACACTTTACCTCACTTTGGCCTTTTTATTCTTGCAATTTTCAAATACGGATCAATTTAAAGTAACAACACGACTGTTTCTTTACAATAATTTGTACGCCTCTTCACCAACTAGGCTATACGGTATTTTGAAACCAATTTAAAATTTGTTAGTTATGTTCTTAGTAATGTCAGAGGTGTGTCAAACCAGGATAAAACAGTCCTCTTCAATATAACTTATCTTTCATCCTAATTTTGAAGGAAAATCTTTTGTAATTTGCAGGAAATCGTTTATGAACATCTAAATTATAATTCGTAAGTGATAAAAATTGTAAATTATACATTGTTATTAAAGATATTTGCTTATAAACCAGACGAAAATCATTATCTTCAGTAGAATATCATACATTCTCAAGGTTGGCTCCACTCACTGGATTCTATGCTTTTACTCGAGTGATATTGCACACCCTTAATACATAGTTCAAAACAGTACAATATTAGCGTTCTTATGTTCAATGTGATCAAACGAATTTTGAGAACTCAGTCGGAATTTAGGATATGCCACTGACAAGCATTTGTATAGTTTACTATCAAGACACCGTCTGTGCAATAAACCGTTTTCAAAGCCTTAAAAGTTTTAAACAAAAAATAATTACAGCCATAAACTTGGTAGTGTTTTCAATTCCCAATGATTCCTAAGAAGCTTGCGGATTAAAATTGTGTAAAAAAATATTTATTAGAAGAATATTTATGACAAAGTTAACCTTTTTAGCGAATTTCCATAGGAAAAATGAGCTATTTCACTGGCCCTTATGGTAAGACCCAAGGTCAGGAGTGGCAAATGAGCACCGATCATGGTCCCCAGAACACGTTTTAGGGTGTCATTAAAAATCATATATGCATAATTGTGTTCGCACTCTAGCGGCCGCATTTTAAGTACGATTTGGTTCAACTTTGGTACACATGTTGGTTGTCTACGTCGCTCGGACGAGTTCATCAGCCAAAAAAATCCAACAATCGAGAGCACGTTTTTTGACCGGAAGCAACTATTTTTTGAAATTTTTCCTACGAGATTGAATTTGTTTTGAGTTTTTTCTACACATATAAATGTAGGATGTTATTATGCACATTTTATTTTTTACGCGACCTTATAGCTCGCTTGGTTCCCCCAAAATCGATCAAAAAGTAAAATACCCGGAAGAAGTACCCGGTTCAAAGCCATGTGGTGGGTTGTACCGTGGGGTTGGCGTGCGAAGCACGCAATGCATTGTGTATTGAAGATACTCCCAATACGGGGGTTGGCGTGCGAAGCACGCTATGCTTTGTGTGTTGAAGAAACTCCAATACGGGGGTTGGCGTGCGAAGCACGCAATGCATTGTGTATTGAAGATACTCCCAATATGCGGAATGGCGTGCGAAGCACGCAATGCTTTTTGTATTGAAGATACTCCCAATATGCGGAATGGTGTGTAAACCATTTTGCAGCTATTCAGCACCGTCGTGAATAGACCTATTTCCCAAATTGTTGGTTGAAACCCTAAAACATAGGCCTATAAATTTAATTTTGGAAATTTGTTCAACTCACGTCAGCGGTTCAGCTGCGTTGTCGATTTATTATATATTTGTATAGATTACTAGGGCAGACCCCCTGCGTGCTTCGCACGCCAACCCCCAATGGAACCTTCTAAAAACATACGTTATGTTTTATTTATAATAAAAGTTGTAGTATTAATAATAACCTCAAAACTAAGATGGTAAATAATGTTAAATGTTCAAACCAAATTATTTCTTATATTTTATAACAGCAGTTAATAATAGTTAAAAGAACCAACAAAGCTCAGGTCTACACTTTAAAACCCTAACCTAAAAGCTAGAAATACAAAAATAATAGCTTCAAATTTTGAAATCAGCTGTTAATGGAAATATTGAAGCAAACATCTTTATTATCTGTTATTTTATTCAATTGGTTGCTAAGGTTATAAATGTAAATACATGTGTTGGTTTATCATTCCAGGCCTAACCCAAGATTTGTTCCGACTAAATTTACAAATATTAAAATAAAAAAAGGTTTTTACCGAATTGAATTATAGCCTATGTTACTCAGGGATAGTGTAGCTTTTTATTAGTAATACTATTTTTTCAATCGGTTCAGTAGCGCCAGAGATTACCCCCTACATACAAACAAACAAACAAACAAACTTTACCTCTTTATAATATTAGTATAGGTATAGATTAAATAACATAAGGATTGATGAATTTTATCGACAAATCAGTTTAAAGGTTGGAAATTATAATAGTTCGATCACTCAACTGAACCGCTGACGTGAGTTTATCGAATTTCCAAAATTAAACTTATATGGTATAGTGTCTCGACCAACTGTTTGGGAAATTGGTCTGCTCACGAAGGCGCTCAATAAATTAGTAGAATTTGAATTATTCAGCGGAAAACTAGCTTTGAGAGTTTAAACCTCGACCTTGTTGCTTCGGATTATGGTTTGCTGCGCTCCATAGGTAGACAAACTCGCCTAGCCGTAGATCTCGTTTCAGTAGGTAAACGTGGATTTGAACCGGGTACTTCTATGGTATTTTACGTTTTGTTCGATTTTGGGGGAACCAAGTGAGCTATAAGGTCGTGTAAAAAACAAAATACGCGGAACAATCTCCTATATTTATTTGTTTAGGTAAAACCATCAAAAGTTTAATTTTAGTACGAAAATTTACAAAAAAAGACTTCCTGCGGGCTTCCAGTTGTTGGATTGTTTGGCTGCAGGACTAGAATCAATGTGTGTACCAAATTTGGACCAAATAGGACGAAAAATGCGGCCGTTAGTGTGCGAACACACACACACTAGCCCAGTCGGTATAGGTTAAAACTACCAGTAATTTGCAATACGGCTGATTTTTTTTATAAGTACCTTAAAGTATGTAGATTAACATAAAAAAAGTTTACCAGTCTATCGATTTCCCAAAGTCGAAGAAAAAATCTATTATCATTTTTTTTTTTCGATTATCCTTAATATTTCGAGCTGGGATGAAGATAGAGAAAAATAAAATATTCCACCGTGTAAGGGAGGTATTTTTCAACAAAAAAGGTCATATGTATTTATTTCGTCTGAGCTATGGTTTGTCTAGAAAAAATTCGATAATGCAGGTATGTATTTTGCAGCAGGGGAAATCACTAAAAGTTTAAGTCTCATTCATATATGAAGCGTTGAATCATTCTAAATTGGCCGAATTTTAATATATCGAATTGAAACTTGACATAGAAGTTAAAATATATATTTTAAACATTTATGCTGAGTTTCAGCTTGTTATCTTGAAAATTACCCGATCTAGAGCCACTTGACTTATGAATGGGTTTCTCGATTTTAGGAGTACCGGGCCCACCAATTCATTTTTAACAGCTCCAGTTTAGAAAATTTTCAAAATATCAACCTGAAAGTTTTTTTACAAGTTAAATATATAGATTCAAACAAGATCAAGGAGTATAAACCATTTTTATTATTTACTTTTCAAAGCACAAATAACTTAAAAAAGTATAATTTTAGACCTTTTTAGATTTTCATCAAAACGCTTGAGTTAATCGGCTGCAAATTAGTCAAATTTTAAAATATAGTTTAAACAAAATAAGTATAGCAAAAAACAATTGTGTTTCTAACTTCTGTACCAATTTCGATATGTTCAAAAATGTCGAAAATGGAGTCGTTGAATCCAAAGGTGTTATAGTTAAAACGAGATAGGTAAAACAGAAGACCATTTTCAAGCGCCTCGTTTTTAAAAATAGCATGACAAAAATCGTTCATACTTACTAAGAATATTTATACTGGTGAACTCAACTTGTAAAACAAATTTGATGTTGATATTCCAAAAATTTACGAAACTGGAATAGATTGAAATTAGTTAGTGGGTCCGGTACTCCTAAATCGAAATCGACTCCTAGATCGGGTAATTTCCAAGATAACAAGCTGAGACTCAGCATAAATGTTTAAAATATATATTTTAACTCCTATGTCAAGTTTCAATTCGATATATTTAAATTCGGCCAATTTAGAATGAGCCAACTCTTCATATATGAATAAGATGTCCCCTTTTAGTGATTTCCCCTGCTGCAAAATACATACTTGCATTATAGAATTTTTTTCAGACAAACCATTGCTCGGACGAAATAAATACATATGACCTTTTTTGTTGAAAAATACCTCCCCTACACAATGGTATTTTTTATTTTTCTCTATCTTCATCCCAGCTCGAAATATTAAGGATAATCGGGAAAAAATGATAATCGATTTTTTTTTCGACTTTGGGAAATCGATAGACTGGTAAACTTTTTTTAATGTTAATCTACATACTTTAATGTACTTATAAAAAAAAATCAGCCGTATTGTAAATTACTGGAACTTTTGGTCTAAAATGACCTTTACCGACTGGCCTACACATATTTATACAATGTTTAATGACACTCTAAAACGTGTTCTGGGGAACATAACCGGTGCTCATTGACCACTCCCGACGTTCAGTCTCACCATAAGAGTCGCTGCGATAGCTCATTGGCAAAACAAAGTAACCTCTACAATATAAAACATCATTTAGATTAAATACAGTTTTCTCAATTTAATTAATAAAGATAAGAAGACATGTAAATGATAAAAGCTTAATGAAGTACTATTTTTGTCGACCATAGTGTAATCTGTCCCAACGTACAGACTTGTAACAATCAATAAGACAAAATAGAGGCACTTTTTTATATAAAATAAAAGTATCCAGAGTTATCTATAATGTAGGGAGTTCTAGGAAAAAGATAAGGGAGCAAATTATCAGCTAATTAATTAATTGTTGAAGTTTTGAAGGTAAAACCGATAACAAGAGACATTTTTTGTCGAGTAAAATATTAAACAGTCGATCATATGCATGAAGTAATAACCAACGGATTTTCCTTGACAAATGTTAAATTTCAATAATAAAACGTCAAAAATTTAATTAAGGGTCTGCTGTAGTGGCGGCCATCTTGGATTTTTACAAATTTAATTAAGGGTCTGCTGTAGTGGCGGCCATCTTGGATTTTTATCCCATAAGAGCAATGTTAAATTTCAAACCATTTATTTCGTTTACTTTTTATCATAAAATTGTTCGCAAGGTCTCATTTTAAGCACAGTCACAATACGCATCCGTCTTTCAATTTACATTAAAAAAAAAAAAATTATTTAATTGACATTTTGTGAGTACAAAGTTTGAATTTTTTTCCTAACACAATAAAAAAATAATAATGAAAAATAATTTACAAGCCGGATCCGAAATTTTAATAAAGAATATTCAGTTTTTTTTCAACACTCAATTACAAAAGATAGACTTTTATAAAATGGTTTGAAATGAGGCAATGTCAGCGCAAGAAATTGCACTGTTTAGATAGGGATATAGTGAGAGGCGCTAGCGTTTCCTGTTGATTTCTCGTTTACTGGAGCAGACCCTTAAGGATCTAATGCCGCCAACTACCAATGCCGAAAATCATACTTTGCCACAAATATAAGAAAAGGCTGCCAATGTATTTTTTTTAAAGAAAAACTGTGATTTTATTCTATTTAAATAAATAAGCCGAATCGATAATTTATGAAAAAAACAGTTGTGTGTATCCATATTTGTTTTTAGAAGCCAGGTTTACACGCAACGATAAATCGTAACGATGTGATTGTTAAAATTTATCGTTACAATAACTCGAAGTGTGAGTACTGTTTACATGCAACGATTTCTTGTCCATTCTTCATTGTCGACTGCGCATATACACCGTACGCAATGCATTAAATTTTTTAACAACAGTGTTCCTTTCTGCCAACGGATCAAACTCCTTGTATTTTTGAACGAGCGCTGTGTACGCAATGTCTTTTTTATTCCTGTGGTAGTATGCTTTGCTCAAAATGAGCCACAAGCAAGTAAAAGTCCGATATAGTTCAATAAATTCAGTCAAGAACTCTCGAGGAATTTGAGCTGCCCTGCCATGAATTGAATTTGCAACACAAGGTAAAAAAACACGTAACACATGAATCAACGAACTAGTGCGACAACCTTTGCGTCGAACGGCCCATGCAAACTGAGTCAAATCGTAACGATAAATGGGTGCTACTGTTTACACGTTCCAACTTGTTACGATTCCCAGAAATTGATGCCGTCCGGCTCCAACCATCCAATCTTATTCCAATTCCAATAAATCGCTACAATGTCCTGCGATTCGGGTTGCAGCGTGTAAACCCGGCTTTAAAGTGGATGCAAATAAAAATGTTATTAAAAATTGCTGTTTTCTCGCTTATTTGAAAGCCTCCGCCTTATTTTACCAATCTCTCTCCAAGTTTGTATAATTGATTCCTACTTTTAAATTGTATCACATATTTGGACCATAATAGTTTTCATAAACATAGAAATGTCTTAAATCGGTTATAACTGTAATTTGTTCTGGTATTCGTGTGATTGAAGTGAAACTTTTTATTGAAGATTAGTTCATGAAAAAGTGAAAACATACTCTCTAGAAAGGTATAGACATCGAAAGAACAAACTTTGTGCTTTATATGTTCTACTTTTTATCTTATAACTTTTAATTACACGACAGTTCTCCTTTGAAGTTAAAAATATTGAGGAGGTGAGTGTGAATCAAGAGATCAAAAACGTACTTTGGCACACGAGTTTTGAAGAAAATATTTCGTATTGTATAAACATATTTATTTTTATTCTTTAATATTTTTGTTGTAATGATAAATATTTAAAACATGTGGAAATATGAATCCTGTATTAAATAAACGGTATCAGTTAACTGACACAAACTTTCTCCCAACTTACTGTAGTCAAAATAATATTGTTTTCAATCATTTTATTTATTACTTTTTAGAACAAAACAAAAAAATAATATTCTACCTACGTCAATCGTATAAAAAATTATTGTCCTAGGCGGGATTCGATCGCGCGACCTTTGAATTACTGGCCGTGATCGCTACCATGGTGCTACCCCGTGCGGACGCCGCCGCGATGCTAGATTGACAACATAAACTTGTTTATTTTTAAACATTTTCCCATAATTATAAAACGCCGAAGTTTTGATAAAAGCGGGTGGTGTCATTTTGTTTGGCATCTTAAGCACTATAAATACTGAAAATTTGATCAAAATCGTTAGAGCCGTTTTTGAGAAATTTGCATTTTTGTCGTTTTTTATGGGTTTTTAGGGGTAAATTACCCTTAAAAATTAAAAATTCAAAAAAATGAAAAAAACACCTGGAGATATTAGGGTTTAGTACCTACATACCAAATTTCATGAAAATCGGACCAATAGTGTCCTCTCTGGTCGTGTATACATACTGACAGACTGACAGACAGACACCACTCTAAAAACACTTTTTTGGGTTCAGGGAGCACCAAAACAAAAAATTCCACTAAAAATATTTTTGGGTTCAGGGAGCACCAACACAGATAATTGCACTAAACCATTTTTTGGGGTTCTGGGAGCACCAAAACAGATAATTCAACAGAAAATTCAAATTCGAACATTTTTACGAAAACAATACTTTCTCCTTATACTACGTATAGGGTGGAGAAAGTAATATATTTTTTATACAAAGTCAATTTTTGATTACGCCATATTTCCTACATACATCTATAATTAAGGATACTTTTATGGAAAATATAGGTCACTTAAAATAATAGATTAAATTATTGTTTTAATTACATTCACATCCTTGAAAATTTTCCACTTTTAACTTTACATGTTTGGGAGTTAATATTTATAATAAAAAACAATAGACTTTTCATTACAAAAATTTAACTATTGAAGTAACATATTAATGTCAGTTTTTAAATTTGCAGCCTAAATGTGTGTCTGCCCACACGCTTTACAAATCAAATTGTATCCATCATAAAAATTAAAAAAAAATTTAAGTCAAATTTAATTCTGCCTTAAATCGGCGGAATACTTATACATATAATACGTTAAGCAGTTCCGTGTTAACACAACTCCTCCGTTATTTCTGGACAAAATTTAATGTTTGAGTTTCAAAAAATTCGTCTCATTTCGAAGTTTTGCAATAAGGTTTTAGATGTCAAAAATTCTTATCCTTAATGGCGTGAGCTAATCTCAAAGGTCGGGGTTTCCCCACAAGATTAACATGGAACGAATTTAAAAACTATTTCTATACAAAACAGCTGTTTATAGAAACAAACTAATCCACCTGCTTTCGTGGAAAGAAATAATAATTTTTAAATAACAGATAATACAGATATGTCCAACTTTTAGTACAAAATAATATTTTAAGTTAGGCCTATACTGAACCAACACATGTTTCAACACACACAAACCAATAAAAACTTGCGTTAAGGAATTTAAAAATAAAAAAAACACTATGTTACACCCTAATTAAAAATAAATAAGACATTTAGTAGACCTATTTATTGATAATATACGGTAATTGATAGTGAGTAACTTTTTGGTTAGATTTTTTATTAAGTGTACACCTGAGCCTTACTGATTCTTTTAACCTTTATTATAACTGTTGTTATAAAATAAACGAAATAATTTGAATTGAACATTTAGCATGATATGGTACCATCTTAGTTTTGAGGTTATTATTAATCCTACACCTTTATTATAAAGTACCAGGAGACCGAGCTAAAGCTCGATTATAAGCAGGGCCTAGTTCGCTCACGTCAATAACTATTATTGCAAATTTCCGTGAACATCGTTTAGGTTAGGCCTATAACATTAAACAACTAAATAAAGGGTATGTTTATTTAGCAGAAGTATTCGTTGCCATGGTAACTATAAATAGATACAACATTAGGCTTACCTCTAATAAAATACAGTTTAAAAGAAAACAGATGATTATTGTAATGGCATTGAAAACATTTGCATCAGCTGTGCTTCGTTTAAAAGAAAACAGATGATTATTGTAATGACATTGAAAACATTTGCATCAGCTGTGCTTTGTATTGTTTAAAATGGACAAATTTCACTTTTTAATTTAATAAAAAGACGTAGAAAACGAATTTTCCCAGACTGGTGAGCATTTCCAATCGATTTCTCGTGGCCAAAAGCCCCATATAAAATCAAAAAATCAAAAATCCTTAGACGGAGATTCCAGATCTATTTAGCAGACAGACAATTATCTCTCGCTTTAGAAGATAAGATAAAACGTAACATATGTTTTTAGAAGGTTCCATCGGGGGTTGGCGTGCGGAGAACGCAGGGGTCTCCCCTAGTAATTATTTAAATTTATGAATTTGTATATAATATATAACAATAAATTACCAGTAACTTGGTACTAATTGCAATCGCACAATTTACAAAGATTCGACCACGAAGCTGAACCGTTGACGTGAGCTAAGCGAATTTTCATAATTAAGTTCACATGTTTCAGGGTTTCAACCAACTATTTAGGAAATTGATCTACTCATGAGGACGCTGAATTTATACGCTGTGTACGAAATATATATTAGTATAATTTGTTTGCACATAAGCCTCCAGTTTCGACGCACGCGCTCCTTCGTTCCACTCACAGCGGAAAAACTAGTTTTGCGAGTTTGCCGTTCGACCTTGCGGCCTCGGATTCACTTCGCTCGCAGAGTACAAACTCATCCTTCGGCCTCGGATCGGAAGATGCCCCTTGGCAAAATCCCGCACGTGGATTTGAACTGGGTACTTTTATTGTATTTTACGTTTTGATAGATTTTGGGGAACCAAACGAGCTATAAATTCGCGTAAAAACAAAATGTGCAGAATAATATCTGGGTAGCCGGAATACTACCCCCCGGAAAACTACCCCCCCAAGCAGGTTCCTACGTCATTTTGACGTCAGAGATCGGGGGGGGGCAGTTTTCCAGTCACGCACACTCAAGTTTCGATATAATTAGAATAAAAAAAACCAGAGGACTAACCTAAACTGTTTAGTCACAGTATGTTGCCGATAACAGTATAATTGTAGGAACCTGCTTGGGGGGGTAGTTTTCCGGGGGTAGTATTCCGCATCCCCTAATATCCTACATTATTTTTGTAGATAAAACCCTAAAGAGGCTCATTCTAGTACGAAAAATCTCAAAAATAGTTACCTCCTGTCACAAGACATGCTTGCGGTTGTTGCATTTCTTTGGCTAACGAACTCGTCCGAGCGACTTAGACAACCAACGTGTGTACCAAATTTGAACAAAATCGGACTTAAAATGCGGCCGCTAGAGTGCTATAATAACATTTTTTATAAAATAAACATTATAATATAACGTGTTCTGGGTACCATGAACGGTGCTCATTTACTACTCCATACCTTAGATGTCTATTAGGATCAAAGCAATAGCTAATCCTTCCAATAGAAATTCGCCAATTATACTAATAATAGGGTAACGTACTAGTAAGCCCCCGTGAAAAATTACGGGCAGATTACATACAAGATACACATCAGAAATACGTAATTTAAAAAAACAGACTTTATGTAGGTCTACCTAACTATGCTGAAGGGGATTTTTACCTCTGTAAATGTGTACAATTATAACAATTATAAAACTGTAGGCCTATTTGTTCAATTTTTTAACTTCCCGCTAAGAAAATTGAAAATTTTCTAAAAATCGGGAAGTTATTGGTTTCACCCCGTTTTTCGAAAATCGAGTATTCATCAGATCTCGACGTTTTGAGGTCCTAGGAATCTTCCCTGACCACTCCCGAGAGGGTGTCACCCTGTGTGTATGTATGTCTGTGTGTGTATGTAAGTATGTGACCCGCTTATAACTTTTGAACGGCTTAACCGATTGGATCCTACCAAACGGCGTTCTAAAGAGTTCCATCAAACTTAGATTTCCTGAAAATTTCAACTAATTCGGACCGGTAGGTTCTGAGAAATGTCGAAAAAAACTAAGAAATACAATTTTTTCAAATCAGGTTTTTTTTTAATAACTTTTAAACGGCTGTACCGATCAATTCCAAAATCTAATCAGCTTTTAACCTTGAAAAGCGTCGTCGATCGCTACCAGTCCGGTCAAAATCGGTTTATTCGTTCGTGCGATATCGTGAACGAAAGAAAATCAAAAAAAGTGTTTTTTCTCAATTTCTCCGAAATTTTTCATCAGAAAAATTTTTGTTGTCGATTCTTTCAATGGACTCAAAAAACTGCTTCGATTGCCGCAAATTGCATAAAAATCGGTTGATTCATTCAAAAGTTATGGCAGTTCAAAATTTCCAAAACTAGTGTTTGTTGTAATTAAACTTAGCGGGAAGTTACATGGATGGCCTTTACGGTCAACCGTTTTCCAATTTTTTTATTTATATACATTATTATATCTAAATAAATATAAAAATATTATCTTTTAATTGCTTTTTATTTCATAATGATAGATTAAATGATTTAGAAGTTATTATTGTTATAACAAAAAAATTAATAACGGAATATGTTTATATATGTTATACGAAGATGTACGAATGTTTCCGAAGTTAAACGAAAGAGTTTGTAAATTTGTCTGCTCTTCTTTAAATTTGTATAAATGAATGAATATATTCAATTCTTTCTTACAGGGATTTTTAGTAACTTTTACCCCCCTCCCCAAACCACCCTAAAATTTCGAATTTCTTCTAACCCTTTCTTAGCGAGGGTTTAAATTAGCTGTGGGTCGTAGAAAAGATATTTGAATCACTTTGTAACATCTGCGTTAATTTAGGATGTAACAAACTGGTTCAAATAGAGTTTGTAATTTTAAATGTATAGGCCTAATTAGTATAAGATATATATTGTTTAGTATTTAAATATACAGTATATATCAAAATAAAGCTACAAATGTGATATTTCAATGGCATTTAGTTTAATTCAGATGGTTTGTTTAGTTTTCAATAAAATATGTTTAACCTCTTGTATGTTTATGCATGGTGTCAAATAATTTGTTTGTTATTATTATTATTGATAGCGAAAATATGTTTTGAAAAGTATTAAAAACTTCATAGTTATGATATATTTTATATAAACAATATTTTAATCAGCATATCTCTAAGTAGGCCTATATAGATATTTAATAACCAATGTTTGAGTTGAATTATAATTCTGTAAGCATTTTTATTTGTGTTTGGTTATAGTTTTTCAATCTAACCTTAAAAAGCTGTTGGTTTTGAAGAGTATCGGTATTATAGTGATTATAAATTTGCTAAGTAATGTTGCTATGGTAATATATGTAAACAAACATAAGCTTTTTATACGAACAGCTGTTTATGTGAGCTATGGTTTTGAGTTCATACAATAAATGCTGTTCAGTTTCTTCCAAATTTGAAACTTTTTCGGGAAACTTTTCAAACTTTTCTTTACGTATAAACCTTCTATGAACTACTACAAACATTTTAAGACCAAAAATAGCCAAATCAGTCCAGCCGTTCTCGAGTTTTAGCGAGACTAACGAACAGCAATTCATCTTTATATATATAGATAAAATGTTGTATTTATATTCATTTTATAACCTCAAAGCAAATCTTATAACGTAGGCTATTATAGCCTGCATTAGTTCTTTAACTAATATTTTTTTAAAATAAACTTGTGAAGTTTATTTTTTTATTGAAGTTGTAAACATAACCCTAAAGTATAATCTGTGCTAGGTTTTGTTTAATTGGTGAAATCAGCTCTTATATTATATTGTTACTCACGTAAGTACAATAGGAGTAACAAAATAGGACTCGCTTTTATATGAGTTGATATTATAGTAACGAAATTCCAAAATTAATGTAATACACTGAGATTTCCTCTCTCCCACTAGACTAGAGTCTCCTAGCATTACCCAGAAATCGGCCTCAAGTCTCGTCTCAAAAACGAAGTTTGACAAGTTGAAGTAATGACTAGTACGCCCTTCTCAGGATTATATGCCGCTTCACTAACCAATAACTTTACACATTCTTATTCCTCCTTTTAACATTAACCAAACTAGCAAAACGTTTTTTGCAAAACAAACGCATTCAAGTTTCCCAAGTTTGACTTCTAAACCATATGTTGTCGGTACAATCCGCTCGCCTACTTTGTTAAACAAACGTGAAATACTATATTCCAGTTTAGGTTGTAATTGGAGGTTTATTAGCGAATTTCCATAGGAAAAATGAGCTATTGCAGTGGCCCTTATGGTGAGACCCAAGGTCGGGAGTAGCAAATGAGCACCGATCATGGTCCCCAGAACACGTTTTGGGGTGTCATTAAAATTCATATATATATATGTATATATGTGTTCGCACTCTAGCGGTCGCATTTTAAGTCCGATTTGGTCCAAATTTGGTACACGTGTTGGTTGTGTAAGTGGCT
>JAGFPH010002586.1:20347-42888 GCA_018207615.1 Philaenus spumarius | reverse complement strand
TTGTGTATTGAAGACAATCCCAATATGTGGAATGGCGTGCGAAGCACGCAATGCATTGTGTATTGAAGACAATCCCAATATGTGGAATGGCGTGCGAAGCACGCAATGCTTTGTGTTATTGAAGATACTCCCAATAATCGGAATGGCGTGCGAACCATTTTGCAGCTATTCAGCACCGTCGTGAATAGACCTATTTCCCAAATTGTTGGTCGAAACCCTAAAATATCAGTCTATAAACTTAATTTTGGAAATTTGCTCAACTCACGTCAGCGGTTCAGCTGCGTGGTCGAATTATTATTATTGTGATATGATCGCGGTTTTGAAGATGGTTGCGCGTGCATGAAATAGTCGCGTGCATGACGAGTAGCCTGCAACCACACGGCAGTTCATTGTTTCATGCAGATCAATAAATTCACTTATTGCGAGCACTTAGGGCTTATCTACATACTTTCCTCTCCGTGTTGTTAGATTACTATCTACTAAATAGAAAATTATAAATCATTCTCGTATTGGAATAAATAACGTTCCAATGTCTGTTGTGAATGGGAAGTGTTGTTTGAGTATGCTTGATTTTTTACTTTCTCCGCCCTATACGTAGTATATGGAGAAAGTATTGTTTTCGTAAAAATGTTCGAATTTGAATTTTCAGTTGAATTATCTGTTTTGGTGCTCCCAGAACCCCAAAAATTTGTTTAGTGCAATTATCTGTGTTGGTGCTCCCTGAACCCAAAAATATTTTTAGTGGAATTTTTTGTTTTGGTGCTCCCTGAACCCAAAAAAGTGTTTTTAGAGTGGTGTCTGTCTGTCAGTCTGTCTGTATGTATACACGACCAGAGAGGACACTATTGGTCCGATTTTCATGAAATTTGGTATGTAGGTACTAAACCCTAATATCTCCAGGCGTTTTTTTTTCATTTTTTGGAATTTTTAATTTTTAAGGGTAATTTACTTCTAAAAACTCATAAAAACCGACAAAAATGCAAATTTCTCAAAAACGGCTCTAACGATTTTGATCAAATTTTCAGTATTTATAGTGCTTAAGATGCCAAACAAAATGACACCACCCACTTTTATCAAAACTTCGGCGTTTTATAATTATGGGGAAATGTTTAAAAATAAACAAGCTTGTGTTGTCAATCTAGCATCGCGGCCGCGGCCGCACGGGGTAGCCCCACGGTAGCGAGCACGGCCAGTAATTCAAAGGTCGCGCGATCGAATCCCGCCTGGGACAATAATTTTTTTATACGATTGACGTAGGTAGAATATTATTTTTTTGTATTGTTCTAAACAGTAGTAAATAAAATGATTAAAAACAATATTATTTTGACTACAGTAAGTTGGGAGAAAGTTTGTCTCAGTTAACTGATACCGTTTATTAATTAATACGTTGAAATTCTTTTTTTATTTTTAACGCATACTTTTTTAATTGACAACGTTAAATGTGGTAATTTTCAATTGCAGTGTTGTTATTGCGTTTTTTCGCACATAAAATACATTTTACTGTTACACAAAATTATTACAGCAAGAAGTTATTGCTTTAAAATATTGCCTAATGAATTCAGTCTTAGAAACTTACTTAAAAATGTAGAATGTAGGCTACTTTGTATTGTTGACCTTCTAACCACAACCAAAATATTTAACCGAGTAAACAAGTGTTTTAGTCGGTTTGAACGCTGTTCCGCAACTAAGGTATTACAGAGAAACAAATTTCCTTTATTATTATCATTTTGTATTAAGCTAATATTATTTTTCATACCATTATTATTAGATATATTATCGTAACTATTTAAAATTAGAAAATATAGGTTGAAAAAGAATATTGATGACTAAGGAAACATAATTTAAACAAACAAACAAACGATTTAAACGTTACCCTCACCCCCTTAAAATTTATGGATTTTAAAATGTTAAACAGATTTATACATTACAAAGTGGTTAAATTAAACGAAGAACATTTAAAGTTACTGTTTTGCAATAACTGAATTTCCTCGTCAAAATAAAATCGTAAAATTTTAAAATGATTGTAAATGTTTGCGAACTCATTGATCTGAAGCTGAGGTCCACTTTATGAATAATCTTGCTATTTCGTTTATTAAACTAAAGGATTACTGAAATAGTTATAATGTTTTTACCCTATGGAGAAGGTTACCAAAGTACAATAATGTGTAATGTAAATAATACATTCTGAATACTTTCACATTTTAAAATTTCTGGTTTAAATTGTAATACTATTTTTATAAATTAATGTGGTGATCTGTTTACTAATATGTTTTGTATTTTAGTTTTATTATTTGCAAAATAAATCAACTCTTGTAAAAGCGAGTGTACATACGTATGTACGTGAGTAACTTATAATATAACAGCTGATTTCACCCATCATCTGTAAACCCAGTGTAGATTATAGTTTGGGGTTATGTTTACAACTTCAATCGTTAAAATTTTTTGTGAAGATGATTTTTTTTTTAAATATGAGTTATAGAAGTAGGCTAATGAATACTATAATATACGTTATAATATTTGCTTTGAGGTTGTATGCTATATATAAATACAACCTTTTATAAGTTTTAGTACAATTTTCTGCCAATCCTAACGTAACACTCCTAAGTAATCCTAAGTGTTACGTTAGGATTGGCAGAAAATTGTACTAAAACTTATTTCATGGATCCTAGCAGATATAATTTGTACTAGGGGCTCTGCCCCTGGACGCTTCGCGTCTGAAACCCCGCCTCAGATGGCTGCTTCGCTTCGCTCGCAGTTGGAAAATTCGCTAAGGAATCTCGTTAATCTTTGGCTCGTTTGTACATCGGTTTGTAAAATTATGAAACCAGGCTTAAATATATTTACAGTAATTGCGAGATTAATTATAACCTCAAATACATGCTTTAGAAACGCGAATGGCTTTCATTACGATTTTAGTCCTAGTTCTACTATCTTCTGTGAACTAAAGTTTTGAAACCAGGCCTAAATATACAGTAGTAAAAATTATTGCAGGATTAACATAACCTCAATACTATGTTTCAGAAATAAGCCAGGCCTATATTACAAAATTGACTGTTAGAATTTATCCATCTTTGCCAAGTTTACTTTTTTTTTGACAAAATAAATTGTTAAATCAGGCCCAATTTATTCTAATCCTAACGTGCTAAAACAGTATAAATTAGTTTGTTTTTTTAACAGTAATTAAAAACTATCCAATGAACAGCTGATTTTGGATAGTACTCAATCTCATGGCTTGTTTATAAACAGCTGTTTTGATTGCTTTATTTACTATTTCGTTGTTATTTTGTAACCAACATGGCAACCCATAAGGCCCCATGTTAAAATTTTTCAACTTTTAAATTAGATTTTCTTAAAAAATTGCGTTTTTACTCGAATTACAACTATATGGGTGTACTTAAAAATCAAAACTACACCTAAATACAAAATTTCTTTGAATTCGTTAGAGCCGTTTTCGAGATCCGCGTCAGATACAAAGATACAAAGATCCAAGAATTGCTCATTTAAAGTAATTTGTATAATAACTACAACCTTTTATCATCAATATATTTGTTTATACAAATTTAAAGAAGAGATAGGCCTACCTATTCGTTTAACAGCTGATTTCACCCATCATCTGTAATACTTAAACAAACCCAGTGTAGATTATAGTTTGGGGTTAGGCCTATGTTTAGGTAGGCCTAGATAAGTAGGTCTTAATGTTGTTTGTAAATAGTTTTTTTTGTTTTGTTAATTGTGCATATCTAATGTGTATCTAATTAATCAACCTGTGATTTTTCACGGGGGGTTTACTAGTATCTATATATTAATAGGCAAGCACAAAACATGTCGTCCTTTTTTCTCAGCTTGTGTGCATCGTAGGAGAAATTCGCGCATACCGTTAGAAAGGTAGTGTCCTGTAGATGAGCAGAATCCCATTATAATTTACATCGGTCCTCTTGGACACGCCCCAGTAGCCCTCAAAGTTTCAATGTTAATCTTATGGAAGGTCAATCTTAAGGAAGAAGAAGAAAGATTTCTTTTGATTTTATCAGGGGCACAAAAAACAGCTGTTCGTATGAAAAGCTTAAAACTGCTGATTTTGATCAACAGCTGATTTTGATCAACAACTGATTTGGATCAAAAACTTAATATAATTTTATTTTAGGTTAGGTAAATCAAGCAATAGCAATAGCGAAGCATTGCCGGGTCCACTATTAGGCCTAATCATAATAACACTGATAGTTTTAATTGTTATGTGTCTGTTTTCATTATTACTCTCATTCTCTAATTTTTGTTGTTGTTATTTAGGCTTAATGTAGAAATGCTTAATGTGTAGGCCTATGAGTTAAGCGTAAGAGACCTGGTGATCCTAGTATCGCCTATAATAATGTATCTTACATTTAAAAACAGCTCTCGTTCTATTTTTCTAACCCTTACTCGCTCTGTATGAACCACTATTACACGTGAACATACGGCAAAAACATGAGACGCTATACATCTAAAGTAAACCTAGATTCTCATATATTCTGCCAGTAACGGGAGATAAGAATCATTATTTTCTATTAATACATTATAACAGCTGACTTACAAGGCACCTTGCGTATCACACTAATCCTTTAAACACATGATTCATCTCGATCAGCTGATTTAATAAAACCTCAGCCTAACCCGGCATCAATCACGTTGTTAACACGATTAAATTATTTCAGCGCCGTCTTAATTAAAATCGGGTGTGCCAACAAGATGGCGGCCACTAAAACAGCTGTTAGCCGTGATCGATGTTACAATTAGTACTAATCTTGGGCCTTTTAACGCAGTTCACCCCTTTAGCGGGTGTAGAGGATGTGATTGAAAAAACATTAATCCGTAGGCATAATACTGCGCGATGAAACGCGACATCAAATTAAAAGCGCTTTGTTGTTTAGTCGTAGGGCTTTGTTTAATAGACCATTTATGTTTATTTAACATGTTATTAGATAATCTTCATGTATGTGATGTGTAACTGCATTCAGTTCCAGCTGTTGTATAACACTCATTATTGCTGTATTTTAGTTTTTAGATTAGTGTCACAGTCCCGTTCTTCTTAAATTTTTTTAAAGCACAATTTTGCTTTTTGTAAGCGCAAATGCGAAAGTAAAGAGAAATAAAAAAAGTTATACCTCCAACTAACCTTGGCATTGTTGAATTATCATTTTAAATTTAATAGGTTTTTGTTTTCACCATTTTATATTTTGATTCCTGATTAGAAAAATACAATCCTCCAAAGAATGTTAAAATGTCTTAATAAATCAATTTCTAACCTAAGCGTATGAACACTCTAAACTTTTAAAAGATACAAATAACCTAAGTATGTTTAAGTGAAACAATAACGGTCGTTATACAATTTTGCTAATTGGAAATAACTCAAAGTTTAGTAGGTTTATGCGACATCCTACTAAACAATTTTGAAAAATCTGAATATTTTTTTATATTTATTTAAAATGCCAAACCTTACAAAAAAAAAACACTAAAGTCGTCAGAATTTTTTGTTTGTTAAATTTGGTTAAAGTTATTAGGCCTATTACTTTAAAAAAAATCTCTATGGATTTGTTTTGATTTTGTTTTTTAAATCTTATGAATGTTTCTACTGACTTTCCTAAAATATCTACAATGTTAAGTCAAATAAAGGTATCAGCTGTTAAATATTAAATAGGCCTATTATTTTCAGTTTCAGTTAAAAATTATGTGAATCCGATAAGCCAACAATCGCCCAACAATTCCCCGCGATCAGACGTACAGCCTACTAAATGGAGCATTATATTCATGACACAACTACGAAAAATAACTGAATAAACTACAGTATTAGTAATAAATCATCCTCGACTAAAAGCATTGAAAATAATATGATTATATTTTAAAATAATTAACTCCATATTACATACCTCTAAGTTCTGTTAATGAGTTGGTCCAGTGTTGTTGAAGTTCGTGGTTTTGGAGGTGGTGGTTTGGGAATAGAAGACTGTGAGGGCCGAGTGTTGTCAAATCAGGAGCTGAAACAAAATTTTCAAATTTTATTATTGGATTAAGCTAATTGTCGCTTAATATACTTAACAAAAATCCTCACCAGTTTACATACAGGGATCCGAAATATCCTTAATAAATACATAAGTATAAAACTTTCAGGGTGTGTTTTTAGACGCCTAAACTAAAATTTCAAATTTAAATGTCGCCCTTAGTTGTTCTTGTCACCATGGGTAACAACTTACCATTTTTCTTAAAAGGTAATTTATGTTGAGTAAAGGAATTGCTTAAACGAAAAAAAATGACGTAAAGAAAAGTTTGATACCACAACCTTTACCGCATTGGCAACCGTCAAACTCTGTTCTCAATTTCGTAACTGCTAATATTATGTTCAGGGTTACATTCGACCAAATTAATTGAACGAAAAGCAGTGTGCGTGACTAATAAGTCCTAAATTTGAGATGGAAACTATCAACTAATGGGATTGTCAGATGAAACTTTCATTTAGGGAATACTCATAAAAAATATTTAGACCTATATCTATAAATTTGTGAGTTGTGATGATTAGCATATACTCGAGATAGGCTATGCAAAAAGTAATTGTAGTGAATTTATAAATCATCGCCTAATAAGAAGAACACTAAACTTAAAGATATGTCAAGTTATTATTTTTCTTGGATTAAATATTCACAATGCAACACCTAAAACTTTCGATGACTTTGTCATGATGATAGTAAAGATAAATAATTCGACCACGCAGCTGAACCGCTGACGTGAGTTGAGCAAATTTCCAAAATTAAGATTTAGGCATATGTTTTAGGGTTTCAACCAACAATTTGGGAAATAAATTTATTCACGGCGATGCTGAATAGCTGCAAAATACTTCGCACGCCATTCCGCATATTGGGAGTATCTTCAATACAAAAAACATTGCGTGCTTCGCACGCCATTCCGCATATTGGGAGTATCTTCAATACAAAAAACATTGCGTGCTTCGCACGCCATTCCGCATATTGGAAGTATTTTCAAGACACAAAGCATTGCGTGCTTCGCACGCCAACCCCACTTTAAAATCTACCAAATGGCTTTGAACCGGGATACTTTTATGGTATTTTACGTTTTGATCGATTTTGGGGAAACCAAGCGAGCTATAAGGTCGCGTAAAAAAACACAATGGGCAGAATAACATCCTACATTAATATTTGTAGAAACACCTCTAAAAAAAATCATTCTCGTAGGAAAAATCTAAAAAAATAGTAACTTCCAGTCAAAAAACGTGTTTCCGGTTGTTGGATTTTTTTTGCCTAACGAACTCGTCCGAGCGACGTAGACAACCAACATGTCATGTGTACCAAATTTGAACCGAATCGGACTTAAAACGCGGCCGCTAGAATGCGAACACATATATACATATATATATATTTATATGGTTTTTAATGATACCCCAAAACGTGTTCTGGGGACCATGATCGGTGCTCATTTGCTACTCCCGAACCTTGGGTCTTTGGCAATAGCTCATTTTTCCTATGGAAATTCGCTAATAACAGTCGTGCGTATGTTTGGTTGGCTTGGATAGATTATTGTAGCCTTGTGGACTAGTCTTGTAAAATGTATGGATTAATGAAGTTTTACCTGTAGTGTTGGGAGGCATTCCGGGGTTGGGATCTGGTTGTCCGGGGTTCACTTTAGCATCGTTCAAATCCAAAATGTCGCATATATGGAAGCCGGATGACCTTGCTTGATTATGAGTGAAAGGTCATAAGTGAGAGATTTAACTCGGTTTGTCGCACCTTACAAATTATAAAAATATGTCAACTTTAGAACCGTTAAATTTAATCACCGTGAAAATCAACATCAAACTCACACTTACCAGCACCTTATAAATTATAGATCGTGAAATGTAATCACTATAGGAACCGGACTTGTGCACCCCAAAAATTGAAATTATTTGGAGTGTTGATTTTCACGGTGATTAAATTTAACGGTTCTAAAGTTGACTTATTTTTATAATTTATAAGGTGCTAGTGAGCTTGTTTTGGAAACAGAGTTGTGCACCCCAAAAATTGAAATTTTTTGGAGCCAGGTAAATTTCATTTTCTGAGGGAGACAGTGGGGCGTGGGGAGTACAAGATTTCATTTTCTGACGGAGGTATTGGGGAGGGGGGACTAAACGATCTTCTTAACACGGGTTTCCTCCGCCGGCGATATCAGTACTATTTTGTTACTGTATTTTTTTTTTTTGTTAGGTCAAGTTTTGTGACTATGCTCTGTTTTGTAGGGCATTGTAGATATCAGATTTTTTTTATGGGTAGATAAAGGTCATTTCGTTTGGAGTTTTTAAACGAATTTTCTTTTTTGAAGGTTTTTTGGTAAGGATATCAGATTTTTTTTTTTTGTTATGATATGTAAATTGAAGTAGTTATGTACAATGAGGTACATAAAATTTGCTATGTGTGTCAAATCTTGTGTGACCCACAGAGCCCGTTGAAGTTATTCAATTTTTCTGAAATTTTGCATGGAGCTCACTTGAGTACCAAGGATTTGCCTTTTGCACTTTTTAGCTAATTTTTCAAAATTTTTGGTCCAGGGGCTAATTACAAAATTTTCAAAATTTGGCGACGACTTGCACTAGGAAACACCATAAGGAACTAGTATTTCAAATTTCATCAAAATCGACCGGGTAGTTGTTTCTATTTTGGAGGCAACAGGAAAATCATTTTTTGTCAAATTATTCAAAATTGAGTTCGTCTATCTCAGTCGTTTTGAAACCTAGAAATTTCTTTAATAGCTTATTTTAAAGAGCTTCAAAATTCTTGAAGAAAGTTATTCTTGTACTTTTTTGATTATCCTTATAGTTTCTGTGTAAAATGCATCGGCGGCATGCGCAACATCAAAGGGAAGTTGTGCAGAGAAATATATGCAGTGCCGTTGGTCTTTCGGTTTGGGGTTTTTCGCAGACCTACCGGTCTGCATGATAACAGTCGTAGGTATGTTTGGTTGGCTTGGATAGATTATTGTAGCCTTGTGGACTAGTCTTGTAAAATGTATGGATTAATGAAGTTTTACCTGTAGTGTTGGGAGGCATTCCGGGGTTGGGGTCTGGTTGTCCGGGGTTAACTTTAGCATCGTTCAAATCCAAAATGTCGCATATATGGAAGCCGGATGACCTTGCTTGAGAAGGCATTTTCATGCTATCTAATAACCTGGAACAGAAAATTTACTTGATTAATATCACTAATAAAGATTAAAGCAAGTCAACTAACCTGCATTAATAACACATACGTTTCTTACGCTAAATATCTCAAATGATAATGTGAATCACAGAAAACCACAATGTGAATATAGCCTACAGACTTTATATTTTCTGTGGTTACAATTTTGACTCGTTTGCATGATTCACTTGGACAAAATAATGAATACAAGTTTCATTTTGTTAAAATTTGCATTAACATTTAGGCTATGTTCAAATGTTTCTTAATCAGAGTTGTAGGTCTAAAGGGTAAGTATGAGGCAATTACATAAAACATGTTTATTTTATATTTTACTAGCAATCTAACGTGAAAATCATAGGCAGATTAATTATATATATATATCAGAAATACATAAGAAATATATCATTTAAAGAAATACTACATTTAAAAGCAACAGACTTTATCTAGGCCTACCTAACTACGCTGAAGGAATTTTTTAACTCGGTAAATGTGTACAATTAAAAAGATTATAAAATTGTAGGCCTATTTGTTAATTGTTTTATTTATATACTTATTATATATTTAATGAAAGACAAAAATATTATATTTTAATTGCTTTTTATTTCATATAGACAGGTCAAATTGTTTAGAAGTTATTACTATTATACTGAGTATCTCTTCTTAAAATTTGTATAAACGAATAAATTGATGATAAAAGGTTGTATTTATATACATTTTATAACCTTAAAGCAAATCTTATAACGTATTATAGCGTACATTAGTTCTATAGCTGATATTAAACAAAAATAACTTCTCAAGAAATTATAATGATTGAAGTTTTAAACATAACCCTAAAGTATAATCTACGCTGGGTATTGCTAAGTATTACAGGTGATGGGTGAAATCAGCTGTTATATGATATGTTACTCACGTACATACGTACACTCGCTTCTATACTAATTGATAGCGCTATAAACTCAAAATTTCGTAATTTTGTTTTACATTTTTGGGCATTTTCTTTAAAACAATATGCAAATTTTTATAGAGAAATTTGATTTTCATAGTTTTTCATGACATTCATTTTTGAAGACGAAATTTGTGGGGTCAGATAAGAGTTCGAAATACACAATCATTTCTTGAGTAAGCTGTTAATTGTTTTTTTCTCATAAGAAATTATTACTAATTTCTAAACTGCGTCTCATTTTTCTGTTTAACGACGTCACTTTTTGTTCATAATGGAGGGCATTAAATCGATAATTTGATAAAATTATCTAGCCTATAAACTGAAACAAAATTGTTTTTTTTTAATGTGCCGGAGTACTCATTAAATGATTTTTTTTTTATAAACAAAATATAACTGCAGTTCAATTATAGCTTTTTCAAATTCTGAAAAAACAAAACTTTTATATTTAGACTATTATAAACAAAATCGAACAATAAATATCTTTACATTAACAAATGTTTCTTTCGCCGATTTTAAGTTCTACGTCAACCAAACTATATTTAAAAAAACGTTTCATTAATGTGGACGTAGATCTAGTAATAATTAAGTAATTCTAACTAGTATTTTGAATCTCGCCCAGTTGAGATTGAACAATTAAACATTAAAAATACCAAAGATAGTTATCAGGTTAGAGGCAAGATTGAATGAGGTTGTAAAACACAATTTCCACGTATTTTATGTCACGAAGCATTACCAAAATGAGATCCACACGCGGTCATCTGTCATACGAGCACCGACATCACGCTTAACTTCCGCCACGGCCCATCCTGACTGCATTAGCCTAAATGCCCCCCCCCCCCCCAATATCGCGTGACTGTGCTGTATGGGATTATGTCTAAGTGCTACGGTGGGCGAAATGTTTTATGATTTTTGTAAATTTAAAAAGTGTTCCATTCGTCTTAAAAAATTAACGAAAAATCGCAGTTCTATATCAGATTATATTTTCAAAATCACGTATACGAAGTAGGGCCTACAATTAATTAGAAAAAATTGAAAAATCACCCAAGCTATTTAAAGAAATGTAGATCCAAACTCAAAAAACTTATTTGTAATATTGGTAACTTAGATAAGACAAACATTTGTAGAACCTTTAAAGACTAAATTTGGATATCGTAATTTTTGTGGACTCTAATTGTGCACCTAGAATAAGGGAGGGATAATATTAGACTATATTTTATTACAGCATGTATCTTAAAAGTGATTTGCAAATTGTTCTTGTACTGTAATGCCTTAATTTATTAATGAAAAGGTATGAAATCCCCACAGTTACTACGCGCTAACTCTTAAACTTTTCAACACATATAATTTCTTATCTATGGTCCCAATCCGTCTTTACCGAAGTCACTTTCACCACTCCCGAACGCTTTAGCTATTTTTTTCACCTGCACGGCGGATTCCCAGAAGGTCGCAGATAATGAATGAAAGACAGGAATGCCATTGAGTAAGGCACGAGTAACGTGATCAGTACTCGAAGTTAGGGATTATAACGACACTCGATGTTATAGACCCGCTACTCAGGTGTCCGTCTTTCCTACGCATTGTCTAGACACGTCCCCGAGTTGTTAGTGACTTCATAAATTGCCGTCACCTTTGTGCTGTCAAGTGTTTGAAGAGCGGTGGTAAATGTTTCAGGTGTTTGTAGTAATATATAGCTGAAGTTGGGGATTGTTTGAGTTAGGTGTAATATGGTTCAAACGGAAACATCGACCTTAGTTGATAGAAAAGTATTCGAATATCCGAAAGTGCAAATTACACATTTGTTATTTAAATTTGACAGTGTTTCTAGAACCAGGTAAGTTTTGGAACAGCACAAAAGTTGAGTTTTTTAGTGAAAACTTCTAAAGGCGTACCGCGTCCAAGAAATTTTGCGTGCGGTGAAACTGATTTTACCGTCACGCATTTTTCCGTCACGCTCTATTCCTTCACGCTTTATTCCTTCACGCTCTATTCCTTCACGCTCTATTCCTTCACGCTCTATTCCGTCACGCTCTATTCCGTCACGCTCTATTCCTTCACGCTCTATTCCTTCACGCTCTATTCCTTCACGCTCTATTCCGTCACGCTCTATTCCTTCACGCTCTATTCCGTCACGCTTTACTATATATAGTACACATGTGTGTATAGCAGAGTATATAGTTTACTTGGTAATACCCCAGAGACCTTATACAGGTATCTGTATACCTATATTTAAGGTATCTGGGGTAATACCTCTGAAATGGACATTGTGCTTCCTCATTTCGTAAGTTGTTTTAAAATGGTTTACTTGGTAATACCTCTGAAATGGACAATGTGCTTCCTCACTTAGTAAGTTGTGTTAAAATAGTTTACTTGGTAGTGTTAAAATAATAAAATTTCAGATTAAACCAATATGACTAACGATTTATATTCATTACAGTTTTCACTTCTGACATCCGTCCCGCGACTGTTATATTTTTATTTTTTAAATAAAATTGTGTTCATTAAGGTGTAGTTTCAAATTGCATTAATCCAAAATCAGCGCCAAACTACAGGCAAATTGCATTACCAAAAGAAAATACAGCCAACTATCAGGTCGAGAGTAGACTAAGTTGTAATGACTGTTAGGTTGACTTTCGTCAAAATGTTATACAAATTTTGAAGCCTATACCCTACTAGTAGTTCTGTGAACAGTAGACCTCGCTCGTTGAAATAACAAATGTGGTTTTGACTTTTGAGCTTAGGTTAAAAATAGTGTGCCAGTAAACACAAGGTTTAGCCAGTGAAACATTATTTTGCATGTTATTATATGTCCTTCATCGCCGAGAGGTTTCATTTGTTTCATCTCATTTTTTAATTCAAATAAAGCTAAGTCAAATACTTTTATGAAATTTACAATGATAATTTACAAGTATACAGTTTAATTCTTTGATTTATTCTCTTCACTTTCTTATCCTCTACACTTTCTTATTATTATATGCCATTTTTGGGCAAAGGATAAATATATTCCTAAATTACTATTCAAAACCGGCCCAGTTTTGTTAGCAGTCTTGTAGTAAGAACATAAAAACTGGTGTTTCCAAATAAGAAATTTAAAATTGATAAATATTTGTATACAAATCTATTTACAACTAAATTACGAAACTTTTTTACATATATGAAAAAAATTACAATAATTTGTATTATTTTTTATGTAGGCCTAAAGTTGAACTTTTTCCTTTCGTTACTGAACATGCTTGTTTCTTTAGCTAATAACTTTGTTAATTTTATTTCAATCTTTTTTTTTACTGACATATATGAATTCTTTGAACCTTTATCTACAGAAGAGCTATGGAACACTTTTGAATTGGTTTAGAATAAACGTATAAAAACATGGTTGAAATACAAAAACTTGGACGATTTTTAACAAATTTGAAGTTTACGGCCATTTTGTGACCTTACCGTTAGATATACGGAAAAATCAAGAATACAATTTTGTTGAAAATCAAATTTGCTACTAGCAAATTGTTAGGGCCTATTAGTTTTTAAATTCGACTTACGGTTAAGCCACAAACTGGCTTTGGAAAAAAGCTTACACTGAGAGAAACGGTGCGGCCGCCATTTTTATTTTATTTAAGGGGTTAAAAATGAAAAATGAAAAGACCGTATGTATATATTGCTCGGCCTAGGAATAAGGAACATTCAAGCAAAAAATCATCAAAATCGTCAAGGCGTTTGGCCGTAATCGTGAGACAGACACACAGACGAAATGCCGAAAGGTCGAGTTAAAACCGAGACGTACGCTAAACGACCATGGAGTTTTACTAAGGAAAACAAAGTTAATGTATTTCAAAAGTTTAAAACAAGGTACTGTGGTGTACTAATAATGCTGCCTAGTACATTTGAAATGTTAATCTACGCATTTGTATACGTCCACTGTTGCACTGAGAGCATGTAACAACCCAACTCACAAGAAGTGTTCAGCTCTTCTGGCAAATTGGCAAGACCGTAGTATTGGTGTGAAGACAGCATCTGTTTTGAAACAATGGCTGCTTGTCTTAAACTAATAATGACTTTATTGAAACTTTTAATGACTAAATTTGGAATAAATTTTGAGTGAGAACGAGATGGTGGATCGATGGAATACTCTGGGAATGACTACGAAAGTGTGTGGTGTTTTAAGAATAGAGCTTGGATTTTTTGGATACTTAAAGGCCTCTTTTATGCAAACTTTGTGTGTCGCTCGACATTAGTTAGTTCTGAAATGTTATAAAAAAAAAGGTACTATTTCAAGTCGCGCGTTTTCCAGTATTGCCAACCGAATGTTCCACTTTCGCTTTATTCGATCAAATGGATGAGTGCGTGGTGTACGCTTATTATTGTTTATTTATCCTGGATGGTGGGAATGAACTCTTCAGGGCTGAATGTATCCACTATAGATAGGTCAAAATACTCGCACACGCTAAACTTACCAATGATCAACACGGACTGACAAGTTAAATGACTCCAACCAGGCACCTGTTGGCAGCACAGTCGCGCGTTTTCATAAACGGTACCATTTAACGCAATACTATTTCTTTCAGTCCCGCGATTTAAAAGTCGTCCGTTTTCTAGTAGAGAGCGACATGATTTAGAAATCGCGCGACACGAAAAATAGTACGTTTTCAACTCTCGTAAATAAACGGTAGCATTAAACTCAATGCTCTTCCAAATCGCTAGTGTTCATGTCGCACGACACAAAACGCGTAAGCCACATGAATTGATAATTGAATATAATGTGTTAACATTGACTAAATGGCTGGGACTAGTCATTGGTCTTGAACTAATATAGGAGACTAGGGGAGACCCCTACGTGCTCCGCTCGCCAACCCCCAATGGAACCTTCTAAAACATATGTTATGTTTTATTTATAATAAAGGTGTAGGATTATTAATAACCTCAAAACTAAGATGGTAAATCATGTTAAATGTTCAAATCAAATTATTTCGTATATTTTATAACAGCAATTATAGTAAAGGTTAAAAGAACCAGTAAGGCTCACTTAATGAAAAACCTAACCAAAATGTTACTCACTATCAATTACCGTATATTTTCAATAAATAGGTCTACTATTTGTCTTATTTATTTTTAATTAGATGCAACATACTTTTTTCTTATTTTTAAATTCCTTAACGCAAGTTTTTATTGGTTTGTATGTGTTGAAACTTGTGTTGGTTCAGTATAGGCCTAACTTAAAATATTATTTTGTACTAAAAGCTGGATATCCGAATTAACTGTATTATCTGTTATTTAAAAATCATTATTTACTTCCACGAAAGCAGCTGGATTAGTTTGTTTCTTATTATAAACAGCTGTTTTGTATAGAAATGGTTTTTAAATATTTTCCATGTTAATCTTATGGTGAAAACCCGACCTTTGAGATTAGCTCACGCCATTAAGGATAAGAATTTTTGACATCTAAAACCTTATTGCAAAACTACGAAATGAGACGAATTTTTTGAAACCTCAAACATTAAAATTGGTCCAGAAATAAGGGAGGAGTTGTGTTTACAAAAAACGGCTTCACGTATTATATATATATAATTATAATATTACTAGCTGGCCTGATCCGGCTGTGCAAGGTTAGACAAATCGAAGTTAAATATATATTAACAAAAAATATATATATATCAATTAATATAGTATACTATGTATTTCTTATGGGGATTTTTAGTAACTTTGTCCCCCCCCCAACCCTCCTAAAATTTTGAATTTTTTGAAAAGCTTTCTTAGTGAGCACCTACGGCCCTATTAGAAGCGACATACCAAATTTCAGTATAATCCGTTCGGTTGTTTTTGAGATTTCTTGATGAGTGAGTGAGTGGTATTTGGATTAGGCCTATATATTATACTAGCTGACCCGTACGGCGTTGCCCGTGGTGGTTGGTATTTTCAGTCTTTTTAACGTAATTGTATTCTTTTTAAGGGTTCAGCTGTTTTTTATAGAAATTGTTTTTAAATTATTATTATTATTATTATTATTATTATTATTATTATTATTACTATTATTATTATTACTATAACCATCATTATTTACATCCACGAAAGCAGCTGGATTAGTCTGTTTCTTATTATAAACATCTGTTTTGTATAGAAATGGTTTTTAAATTTTCGTTCCATGTTAATCTTGTGGGGAAAACCCGACCTTTGAGATTAGCTCACGCCATTAAGAATAAGAATTTTTTGACAACTCAAACATTAAATTTGGTCCAGAAATAAGGGAGGAGTTGTGTTCACAAAAAACTGCTTCACGTATTACGCCTATATATAAGGATATATAATATATACTCTATATGTTTTTAAATAAATATAGTTTAAAAAAACTAAAAAACACGATTTTAGAGCTTATCAAACTAAAAAGTTAAAAATAATTTTTCAAATAAGCTTAAAACAATAATAAACGACAAATACTAGCATTATTGTAAAAAAAGCGTTGGGCACTCGATGTACGAGAAATATGGACAAAGCGCCCCACGCTTTTTTTACAATAATGCTAGTATTTGTCGTTTATTATTGTTTTAAGCTTATTTGAAAAATTATTTTTAACTTTTTAGTTTGATAAGCTCTAAAAGCGTGTTTTTTAGTTTTTTAAACTATATTTATTTTTCACTTTTTAGTTCGATGTATTATAAAAGCGTGTTTTTTAGTTTTTTTAAACTATATTTTTTATTTTTAGTTCGATTAATTATTGAAAAAAAAATTTGGCCGTGGACGGGATTAGAACCCACGATCGGATTGACGTCAGCGACGACCCGCGCCTTAGACCGCTCGGCCAACGATTGTACTTGCGTAAGAGAGATATAATAACAGTAATTAGCCACTGGCTTTTAGTCCAAGGGAGAGTTACTTACAAACAAACATACATACATACATACATACAAGTGAAGCTAATATAAGCGTGTTAATAAAAGAATAGGTTCGGCAAGTTAGTCCGAGAAGCCTAGGAAAAGAGACATAATTTGATGCACCACCTTCAGGGCCGAAATTGATAGTCTTATTAGTGTAAATAATATAAACCAGAAAGTATGTAACATTCTTCAGCCTCGAACATGGTATTTTTCTTGATTGTGTGGGATTAAAAAATAATTATACATGGGCTAGTATAAAACTTGAATATTCGTATGGTTGAGTACAGTGGAAGAGTCATTTATCTGACAAGAAATATAGGCCTATTCCTATCAGCACAATCATACTCATTATTGGTGAATTATGGTATTTTAGAAGTAAAATTTAAATAACAATTAATTAAACAAATTGCCATACTCTACAACGGTACTATCCAAACATTAGCACCATAGATGACTTGATAAGGCGTATTTTTTTTCTTTTTAATCCCAAATCCCACAAGCCTACCATAAAGTAATGTGCCAGCACTTAGGGTCTGCCATAATTCAGTTTTTGTGCTATTGTAACTAATAAAAGTATAGGCCTACATTGTACTAGGTTTGTATCTTTATCAAATCATTTGCATTTTTACTGATTCTCGAATAACTCCAAACTAAACATAGCCTACTTCAAGTTGACGGTTGCAGGTTGCATCAAGAGTGTATTAACGGCATAACGTTGCACGCTGTTTTGACAATCTCGCGTGAACATCTAGATTAAATATAAACAATTTATGAAGGCAAAAAAATAAATTTTACAGTTCCTGTATCTTACACTCCTTGCATTTTATACATTTATTTTATTATTTCACGACTGAGGTGTCAAAATAAAAAACCAACCTGCGTTTGATGATGTTTAGACTAATACCCAACCATACAAAATATGATACCGAATATAGTAATAATGATATATTTATTTTATTTCAAGAAAGTTTACATTAAAAATGTATGTAAAATTGGAAACTAAACCAACCATCGGTACTAATTATTGGTTTAGTAAAAGGTTAATTTAGGCCTATTTACACAAATACAAAATAGACCTGTCAGTTTTTTTTATTGAGCGTTAAATCAATTGATGAGGCAACTCTTAGATTATATTAAACACAATTAGGCAAATAAAAAAATACTTTTAATATTAAAAACAATAAAAATAAAAGTTAACCAAATTATAGCCAAAAGTACAAATAAAGCCTGGACTCACAATCAAATCATAGTAAAAATATTGAATTATAAAGGTTTTACACTAACAAAATTAATTAGTTTTATACCTTCATAACGGTGACTTAAAATATAATAACTAATTTAAATGTATTTATTATTTTCTCAATGCGCTTATTTTTATAACATAAATGTAAAAACAGTTTTTAAAATGATAGGAGATTTATCCAAAATTTGAATACAAAAATACCGCGCTGTAATTTAATTTGATATAACACTCGATCTACATTGCAATTTGATAAAAGCTTTTCATTCCGCAAAATGTTTAAAATGTTGGAAACCTTGTGAAAAAGTACCCAAGTGGGTCATTGTTACAAAAGGTATATGTTGGCAATGTTTGGTAAAATGTTTACTTCTGAGGGTAAAACCGTTCAGTATACCTATTAGTAAATGAAAATACAAAAGCAAAATTTTGTACCTTTAAGGTCCGCCATCTTTAAAACGGGAACAAGTAAGTAAAAAAAAATAGGCTGTCAAAATGTTTACTTTTAAAAGACCTTAAACTCCTCGTCCTATGTTTAAAGATGACGCTAAAGTTATATACTAATGTATTTCATCAGAGATCTGAAGTGATAAGGATAGTATTTCCTACCTCTGAAAGGAATAGCTGTAAATGTAATTTTCGTCTTTCTCCCACATTCTTAATTTCAAAGGGAATTTCATATGTAGGCCTATACATGATATGTATTATTATATACTTTCGCTTAAATTTCCTATAGCATTTTTATTTTATTCATGTGAAACTAAGAGAGTTTAATAACTTAATTAAATTTGTTTATTGAATATTTCTGAACTGCAATTATTGATAGTCGATACAAACATTCTGTAGGCCTATGAAAATAAAAATTATTTGACTGATGGCTGAACAACTACGTTACTTTATACCTGGATGCTTTCTGTGTAAATTATAAAACACTTAAATTTGTTTATTCGTTTAATGTGTTCCTCTTTCTCTAACTCTCTTTCTGTTAACAAAAAGGAGCAAGTTTAAAATATGATGAAACTGTCAAACCCGACTAAGTCGAAGCAAAATCCAGAGACCGACAATCAGATTACCTACTAAATTATATACAGGCGTATAATTCAAAACATATATTTTTATCTAGATAGACCTTTCAAAGTATTGTATTAAGGTAGGCCTAACTAAAGTTGCAATTATTTTATAGGCTTATCTTCTACAAATATATAGGCCTAGGCCTATTTATTTAATCTGGCTATATAATCTACCGTAGTAGGCTCTGTCTACATACTAAATTTCAATCAACCGAAATAAGAATACAAATTTGAAAGTTTTGAAATTACAAATAATGTGCCTATACCTGGGGAATTGTTAACACTGATTTATGTATTGCCTCTCAAATAACTATTAGCCTAATGCACTTATTATTATTATAACTCGTTTGTTAAAAATGTATGTTTTAGTAACACCTAATGGTCATATATTTGGCAAAAACTAAATAATAAAATGCTCTAGAAGACCCGAACCCTTTAAAGGCCTACCGTGATCCAAAACTCTATTCGGGAACGTGGTGAGGAAGTATCTGCAGGTTAACAGATTAAGAGACATCAATGAACGGTTTGATTGGGTGTTTTTAAAAGATAAAACTGTTTTCATTATTTTTTTCATTCAAAGAGTTAATGCATTTTTAATCATGTGAGATTAATTTAGTTTGAAAGCAGATATCGTTTTCAAAATTTAAAAAAATGTGCAAAGTAATTGCACATTTTTAAATATAGGCCTATACAATGTTTTACACAATTGTCCTTCGAATTTGTTTAATGTTAGGCCTACATATAAATAAAATAAAGTAAATAGATGCTAGTTTAAATTTAGAAAGCCCTTTATCATAGCCTTATAAACTTAGGCCTACTAATTCTAAATAAGATTATTTTTCTACACAAAGTAAACATTTAACATCGATGTAAATCAAAATTGCTAACAGTTTTTATGAGATTTAGTCAGCATTTATATTACAAATTTTTAACGACCAATGCCATTTTATGCTAATTAAAACTACTAACCTATATTTTACCACTTTTAAAGTATTTTTAATAATAAAAGTCAAATTTGTATAAGGTATATTGATGGAATAATAATGGATGTAAATTTGATTCAAATAATGTTTCAAATAGTGTAGGTCTACATTTTAAATTGGATAATTTTCCTAAAACAAAACATTAGCTTATAACTAAAATAGCGCCAAGCTGAAACAATATTTCAAGAAGTCAATTAAGACAATACTCACCCTGGAAAAGCAGATCGTATCGCAGCAGGACTATATAAAGCAGCCGGTAACAAGGGGCACCAAGGGGGTAAAAGTGTCGGGCACCAAGCTAGAAAGGGTGGCGGCACACGGGGAAAGCCCGACTTGAACTTTGGGGTGTCCGTCATACCCTGATACTCACACAGCTAATATTCACAATTGTTTTATACATTTATGTACATTCACTTGTGTAAAAGAAATTGCGTTTTTTACAACTGACAGTTTTTAAAATGTTACTGTTGCCGAATTAGTAATTTGTCAGTTTTCTTTCGCCACTTTCTTTGCACTATCACTGGAGGTACACAATTATAAATAACACACTTAAATTTTCTTATTTTTAAAAGTGCTAAAATTTATAGCAAATGTTCCTGCACTTTTCGTTTAGAGGAGCACACTTTCAAATTTGTACAGTCACTTTTAGATACTGCCAAAAATGATTTTGTTTTTAATTTTCGGCAAAAAATTAACTTTTTCCAATACAAGTTCTTTATAACTATATCTTCTCAGGGTGATGACACTGTTTTATAACACTTTTACTTTATAATTGAAAACACACTAAAATCGTCCGTTCGTTTGTCCAAATCCTCTCACGAAAACAAAAACGAAAAACTCGATCACTAAACAGAATTTTATGTAAATCGGTTTAATTGAAATGTCCACCGATGAAGAGACCCTCTGGGTGAGTGTTTGTACACTTGGGACTGGGGTTTCCACTTGAGCCGCAAACACCCTCCACACTTGAATTTTGAAAACGCAAAACCTTCTTCTGTTACCACTTGTATCCACCAATGAAGAAGTAGGAGGAGCTTTGCCGGGACCAATGGGGAAACGAAGGACAACACTATTGATTGGCTGCAGGGAAGGGTACCCCATTGGTCGGGCGGCTTTCTATTGTCGCGATACACGTGTTTCGAAGGGGGCTGCAGAATGTTTGCGCTCTTTTCTATCAATTGTTACTTTTATGTTGTAGTTTTTCTCTTTTCGATTATGTGTTACATGTGTAAGCTCCCGTTAAATCTGTCGGCTTTCTTGGATATTGTGTTGGAAAAGGAAGTGAACGTAGATTGTGTTCGGTCTGTTGGAAATGGGTTTGGTAGTTTTACACAATACTTATTGGATACGACTGACGCTGCGAACATAACCTAGAATTAGTAATTTGGTTACGCGTAAACATGATTGTATTGTAAGACGCGCATTCGTATATTTAGTGTCAACATGTGCGTATGAATAAGTTTATAACTTTATGAATGTGTTTTATACGTCCTACTATATAATTTGATTTTAAAATTCTAGACCAATCAAATGTTTAGCCGTAAAGTTTAACTTTATTAGAAGATAAATGTTTTCAATAGATTTGTATTTAGTTAGTAGCCTACTTTATGGTACTGCACAGAAACTATATTCCCACTGTAGGCATTTATAGGCTACAGGTACAAATTCGTAAGTAAGAAATTGTAACATCGATTTCTTCATTTGGATCTTTGACCTTTAATTTAATTTTAAACATTGACCTCTTTGTTATTAACCTTCAAACAACTAAGTCCAGTTACACCCCGCCTTTTTCGAAACGTTCGATTTCATTATTCTGAGTAAAACTATTAACAATAATAATAATTTCTTTTTTACCAACCAGTAGGCATAATTGTTTTTACTCTTAAAACTACTTTTGTAATTTGTGACTTTATTTATATAGAATTCAAGGAGTAGGCCCTAGGCTAAGTAGTCTATGTATTTTTGTATGAAATGTTAGCAATTCGAATTCCGTTCTCCGCTTTTTCAAAATAGCTCCAAGACCACCAACGCGACAATTTTATTTTTCTTCCAAATTTTAGAATGATGTTTTGAGTTGAGAGAAAAAACGTATCATAGGCCTATCTTTTTTACAAAAATTGGTCCGCTAATAGTTTGTCTGTAAAGTTAACAAGATACCTCACTCACGAATGTTTGTATTGGGATTTCAACTCCAATACTTTCAGATATAAAACTATTTTGTTTTTTTGCACCGGGATATGTGTTTTGGGGAAACATT
>JAGFPH010002586.1:9079-20337 GCA_018207615.1 Philaenus spumarius | reverse complement strand
TTTTTTATAAACGAAACCATACACGACAGAATTTCAACAAAGTTTAATTTTTGAGTACCAAATATTGCCCTACAACAACAACAAAAATTGTATATGTAAATATTTTTTGAGTTCTGCATATTGGAATATAGGCTGTAGGCCTACGTGTTCGTGCGGGTTAGTAAGCTTTATCTACTCCAACAAATTTTTTGTGATAAGAGAATATCGTCTGTGACACAGGACTAACTATAGGCCTAGTGATATTATAAACATCCTGGTTTTCGTTTCTATGTATCCCTAATAAATCATAAGTATTGTACACTGTAAATTTATTTATACTTTCAAAAGCAAATTGACTATTGCAGATAGACGAACTGTTGACAGTGTGGTCCTAATAGGCCTATAAGGGCCCCTTTTTTACGACGTTACCATTTTAAACGGCCTGAATATAGACTAAACCAGATTTTAGTAGCCTATCACTTTTTCAAATCCTCAGTAATATCCCTGTAAAGTATTTACGTACATCTAACAGTAGGCGACTGGTAAACATAATCCAGCAACCGCACATAATAATATTTCATAGAATTTACAGAGCTTTAATCCCACACCATAGCCTATTTGCTAGTTAGTAGTCTAATGAATGGCTTTGTTATATTTTGGGAGTTTAGATTTATAACTAATTTTAGTTGTTGAAATTTAGACAGTACTCAATTACAAACAAGAAAAATCTGCACAAATCCTACGTTTTAAAATGTATTTAAACAAATAGGCCTACAAAGTGCGTTAATTGGTTTCCATATGAACGTTTCTTTTCTACGCACAGGTGGAAATTTTTTATTCGAACAATGTTAAACTCTTCATTTTTTAAAGATCAGTCGATGAATATAGATACAAATATTGTAGAACAACGCCTACTTGAAAGAAGTTCGAACTGTGTTAACATCAATTTGGCGCATCGCAGGTAGCCTACAGATCTTTTTTAGCTAAAATTATGTGTAAATTCCTACTAAATGTTCCTATAGTAAATGTTTTATCACTGCTGTTTTAGATCAATGTTTGTATAACTTAGAATTTGGTTACTTTTAGGAAGAATTTGGCGTTAGTGCAAAGCAGATCAATTTTTTTTAAATTATACCTAAATGCCTAGTAAAAAGAAACAATAGGCCTATACCCACTGCCCACTAAGACAAAATGATTTCAATAAAAAGGTCTGACTCAAGCCGCCAAATCGTTGAAAAATGCATTCGTAATAACGTGTTTCGGATTCTATTTATAAACTAATAATCTGGGAAACTACTTTAAGTTATAAAGAAGGCTTTATATTTTTTACGTGTTAGCTTAAAATATGGAAATTATTGCTTAAAACTCCAAAAAAATGCTTTAAAAATAATCGATTTTTACTCAGTTAAACTGTTGATTAAAAGGAATTGCCGTCGATTTCTTTCAATTATGAGATATAAGACAAAAGTACAAAGCCTTTAAGAACAATTTAAGATGTTTCACAACTTTTTAGGTTGAAAAACGGCGTCCGAAACACGTTAGTACGAAGTGCACATTTTTGCTGTTTTACGCAAGGTATAGAAGACCCTTAACGATAACTAGGCTAAGTTACTTTAAGTATGTTATTTTCATTCTCTTATAAGAATTTAGTCCCTGATAAAAGCTACATATTAACTGTGTTAGGGCTAACTCAAATAGTTGTACTTTGGCAATAAACTTGTAGGCTATGTGTTTAAAGTTTTAAAAATGTTTTATATCAGAAGTACTAACAATGCGATTTTTCCCAAATTACTTCCATATGAATTTAGACATAATTCCACAGTATATGTTCCTAGACCAAGGTTAACCATTTTTAAAAACTGTTTTATTTATAATGCACCTAAATATTACGATGCTCTTCAGGCTGATGTGAGGGAAGCAGGGTCCATGTCAAGATTTCTCAAGTTAGTTAGGACTTGGCTCTTATCAACTGATGAATTGTTTGATAAATTTAAAACTATTTCCTAAGTGTGCTATGTAAATAATATATAAACTTGTAATTGTATTTAAATTCCAACTTTTGTTATAATTAAGTATATTTTTTCTTTGTGCAGCTGCCTTTAATTCCTCTTTTGTTTGTCAGATTGTAAATCTTTTATTGATGGTCCCCCACAACAGGATTTTCCTTTGGGGGTTCCTAATTTTGTTTTTATTTCAGACTACTATTTGTATACGTGTATTATTATGATCTTATTTTTTTTTTTTTTTTTTTTTTGTAAATTGAAATCTAATTTTATTAATTATTGTAGTTTTGAAGTAGAACAAAATAAATTAAAAAAAAAAAGAAAAAAAAAAGATTGACTACATGAGGTGTGGGCCTAACTTAAAGAATTACCAAATACCCTATATGCTACACAATTTGAACAGGTGCCATTAAACTACAAGAACTTTAGGCCTAAAATCCGAATTCCAGCGTTCTTTCTGCAATGAGTCGTAAATAAGTAAGATATTATGACCACAGAAAAGTCTTAAAGATCACAGGGTTTACAGAAATAAATCCGATGGAGCAGCTTTACGAATTAAGTCGTTCATAATTCAAATTACGGTGTATAGTATAAACATTTACAAAGTCGGACAGTCATAGGCCTAATTAATTGTTTGCTGTTCAGTGTTATTGATTTGATCTGTTTACGTAATGATTGTTCATCATGTTATAGGCTACTAATTGTTTATTCGGCCATGTTCGGCACCTGAATAAATTAGGATTACAGGCAAAGCTCGTTTATTTTGCACTTTTACTGAAATCTTAGGATATAGGGCCTACTAGCTGACTCGTGCGATTATTTCGTACGTTAGGAGCCTACTTACCTGATTTAATACCTTGATTTAATTAAGTTTAAATTACGTTTATTTATTTACGTTGTTTAATTTGACTACAGTTTATAACGATTTATAAAGCTTTAGACCCTACGTTGATTTAATTTGATTGGTTTGCGTGATAAATTACACTTGCACTTGCATATCCAATGTAAAACATTTAAATAACAGCTGTCATGTTAGTTATACAGATTGTTAAAAGATGACGCCTTTTAGGAACCGTATGAAATATAATATCAAATTTGTTAAATCAATGTTTGTAATGGAAACATTAATTTTAAACTGTTTGTCTATTTTTAGTCAGTAGCGGGGAATAATAAATAGTTTCTATAATATTTATTTCCCACGAAAATTGTTTGTGTTTTTACAGTTAGTTTGACGTCTAGTTTCAGAATAGGCTATAGGCCTAATACAATTTTCCCAAAACCCGGAGTCACCCTCTCCTGCACTATTACCATTTGGTATAAAAATGATGTTTGAATAATTAATTTTGACGAAGAATTAAGGGAGATATATCCGATGGTGACTTTCATTAGGAACCATATGAAGTATAATATAAAAGTTTTGTTAAATCAATTTTTGTAACGATTACTATTCTGTATAAGGATTACTAAGCAGCGGAAGGCTAATTGTTAGAATGCACATGTAGAGACCTGTAATTATCGGATATTCTTTCAATAATGAAAACTAACACTAACCTAACTTTTTGCTCAATAAATAATGACAGTAAAACAATAACATTATAATAGATTTTGATTACTTAATGGCAATGAAACACCAGACAATGAGTTATTGTCTATTAATTGCCTGCCTGCATTTTGAAATATCTAAAACGATGAAATTATAAAACTCTAAGAATCCATTGGTGTAGGGTTAAAACTAGTCTATAGGCCTACTGTATATTTTTTTTAATAGAAAATTGTCTTACCTTTTATTAGTAGACTACCAGTAAATTGTTCTTTTATTAATTGATTATTAAAAGTTATTTGTGATAAAATCCTAACATTTCCCGGTATTCGGACTTCTACGTTAACAGATACAAATATAACACATTTAGTTAAAGGAATCAGGTCATACAAAATTGATGTCTAATATGATTTGAAATAACTAATCAACAATCCAATTGATCTGTGTTTTTTGTAGCCCTGTATATTTAGGTGTTACTAGTATTTTCAGGATCTGCTAAACTGAAGTAAAATTTATAGGCTATAAATTTTATTAATAAATGTTAGCTTTAAGTACATTTAATGTATCATTTTTCAAAACCCATCCTCCTACACTCATCTGAATTTTAAGATCTGATGGTTTTATTTATGTTACGAGAAATATTCAAAAGTTGAAAATATAATTTAAGTTTATTATTTAATTTATGTTTAAAATGAATACCATAATACTTATTATAGTCTGTCATAGAATCGGGGTTTCTTTAAGATACAATGATGAAAACCGACAGTTGCAAAGGGAAAACAAACCAACACAAAAGAGTTGTGCGATGGGTTTGAAATGTTACGTACAAAAAAAAAATTACTAGTACCGTATAACCAAATATTACGTCCAAGTATGCACAAATATAGTATTTCGTTTTCAATTGTTATGAAATGATTTTAACGTTCAACTAACACAGATACTTGAGCTCTTCAACTAATCTCTAATTTTGCATTACGTATTTTATTGCTTTTCAACAAGTGATGTAACGAGAATATCTTAGCAAACACTGTAAGTAGGTCCACTTAAAAACGTTAAGAACTATTTATAGCAAAATTAATTGGCAAATTTTACAGTGGCATATAGGATATGTATACAACTTTATTTCATAAAAGTAAAGTCGATTGATAGAAGAAGCTATTGTGAATCAAAGCTAATCAGACTTTCTATATTAAAAAAAGTTTGTTTATCTTCATGCTTGTAGGCCTACTTAATATCTTTGAGAAAATAGTCAATGTGAACTAATTCCATATTATATTGACACAATGTTAAACGAATCAGTTGTAAAAAATGGTAAAAAATTATAAACACAATTACTAACACCAATTCGTTTATTCGTCAAAGCCGTTTCAACGACATAAGATCGGGACACACATGACCGTACCGTGCCCGTACCGCACCACGGCCTAGTGTTGGCCGTATCTCGGCTCGTTCTCAAAGAGACCACACTTTACCGTAGCACGGCCGTGTGTTGGCCAGCGACAACACTCAACTCCTCCTTGGCTGACGAACTAGCTCTTGATTTTCTTGCTAATTAAATTTAATTTTAAAATGTTCAAAAATCTTCGAAACAGTAAATTGGTAATCATACCAATCGCGTTAGAGGAAGAACATGAAAAATGGAAAAGGAACAAACAAAAAGGGACAAAAAAGTGTGTTAACGATGCTTGGAAGACGAGGCCATATTTATTTTTGTTTCGATATTTCTCGTTGGCTTGGTCGTAAATAACGGGAAACTAAGTCTTTCGGGATCCATACCGTGGCCGCACCGTAAACTTGAAAAAGTAAACAAAACTTAACTTTCACGGTGCGGTGATGTAAGGACTATTCCATTAGATTATTACCCCGCCCTAGGCTATCTTTTAATTTTCCATGTACCGCCCATTTTGTTAAATAACATACTGTTCATACATTTCAAATACGGTTCATTTTGGGGATTTGAAAGTTTTAACTACAGTAAAAGTAACAGTTTCCTATTGTTTCCGCCCCAAACGTAGTTTTATATTGATCCAACTATATCCCATATTATTGTAAAGTAGTTTTGTCAGTATTATGAGGGTTTGATATAATATTATTAATTTACTAGCAGTATTAATCAAAGTTAAATGTATATTAACAAAACATATATTATATCAATAAATATATTACACTATGTATTTCTTATTGGGATTTTTAGTTTTAGTAACTTTGACCCCCGTACCAACCTAAAATTTCGAATTTTTTTAAAACCTTTCTTAGCGAGCACCTAGGGCCCTAGAGGAAGCTACCTACCAAATGTCATTCCAATCCATTCGGTAGTTTTTTTAGTAATGTTGACCCCCCCCCCCAAACCCCCCTAAAATTTCGAATTTTTGGAAAACCTTTCTTAGCGAGCACCTACGGCCCTAGAGGAAGCTTCATACGAAATTTCGTTCCAATCCGTTGAGTAGTTTTTTAAATTCCGTGATGAGTCAGTGAGTGAGTGGTATTTGGATTTTATATATAGAGATTATGAAGTTGATATTATGGGTTGGTTACAGTAAATGTTGAATTTACTTCTTATAATTTGTGGTTTAACAGAAAATGCTTTACGTACTTGAGGTAGTTTTCGTTTCTGGTTTTTAATATTTTAATATTACTCATTGTAGACAGTTTGTTTAAGAAATTTTTTGCGATATGTCCTAAACATTTTAGGCCTTTTGATACCTCAAAAGGTAGTTTGAACACTTTCAATTGAATCTAAAGACACATTACTTTTCAAAAACTGAATTAAAGTTTGGAATCTAGTACCGAAACATCAACATGGAGTTACTATTACGTAAGTTTGAATCGAACTGTAAATTTATAGCAAATATTTTATATTATAGATAGATAGTGTAATTAAATATAAATATACTGACTCACAAAAACATTAAATTGCTAATAAAACAAACCACAATAAAAGAAAGATAAACCAAACAAGTAGTTATTATTATATCATAATTACTTTAAAATTGTCTATCTACAGGCCTACATCCATAAACTGAAAATCAGGCGTTCGTTCTCAACCTTTTTATAAACGTCCTCAATAAATATTACATATCACAAGCACAGACACAAAGGCACATAAACTCATGAACATTCACATTGTTACCTATAATCTATGCAATAATATTGTTTTCGTTAAAGTAGAACGCTAAAGTTTGTCTTACGACTGCAGTTTGGATGGCAATCAAATTTATAACAATGTCCATCTTTAAAATTAATTCCAGATGAAACCAACTCCATAAATTTAAATTGTTAATTATTTATAACTTACAAGTACTGGTATTGCTAAATACCCCTAATATAATAAATTTCTCCATATCTAAAAAATTAGAATGTCTAAAAAGTCAAATTTGTCAGAAATGTATTATTTAACGTGAAGTGATGTCCAGACATATTATTGTTTTGATAATTCGGTAGTTTCTAAAACCAACATTTATTTTAAACATTATATAAGCCTAAATCACATTCCAGTTATAATAGCGGTCATTTTATGTTTATTAAGATCAGAAAGAATATTGTCAATAAACCCCGATTCAAATATATAACAGCTGATTACGTCAGTGTAATACATTTTTGTGAATGTAGTTGTGACAACATAATCACTTATAGGTTAGGATGCAGGTAAACCGTGCCGTACTGCTTAATACGTAATAAAAAAATGACAGAAATCTGTTCATTATTATAGAGTAGGTATAACAACTGATTAGCTTCAAAAGTTCAAAATTAAATCTAGCCTACATCATACTTTTAGTTATGTTTAGGCTACAACTTTACTCTAAAGTAATGCACGAAATTCATCTTTAGTCCAACATCTAGTCTCTAGTGTTATAAGAATATAGTTGTCCACAAAACGACTGACTTCTCTTTTAGCTGTTACCTAACTATTTACAAAATAAATCTTCTATTTTTCTATTTGGTTATTTGAAATTATAAATTTAAAAATAGAAAAAGAAGCACCAATATTACTTTTCACTAAACATTGTTCCCCTATTCAGTGTAAGACTGGTGCAAAAAGGCCTATATTTGAACTACTAGGACTATCATTTTTGTAGGACTATACAAAAAACTTTCGTACTAAACTACAGTTGTGCCTTGTGATACTAGTGCATTGAGAAATAACTACTAATTACATCTAGCCTACATGTTTTATGCAAACTATATTTTATAGACTATGAAATCGCTAGTGGTCATTCATTTTCATTTATTAACGTTTAACAATGATGTACATAAATAATCAGTACTGCAATTGTAGATGGTTTGAATTGTTTTATTTGTAGACTAATATACAAAGTGAAACGAAGCTGAAAAGTTTTATATGCCTTCAATTAAGTTTTAGGCAACTCTCTTAGCGTTGTTGAAGATCATCGAACATGATGGTAAGAAGGGGATGCTGACATCCTTCTAACTTAGGCCTATCTCTTCACGCCGAAGCTCCGCAAATGGTAGTCGTTGGCATATTTCGGAGGATTCTTTCCTTCACCAATCCTCACAGATAACTAACAGGAGGTGAAAGGTTGGTAGTGGGATGGGAATACAAAGTTTTTTCTCGGGAAACCAACTCAACTATTTTTAAAAGTAAAGCGTAGTGCCTACAGCGGTATAACGAGTGTAAGCTCGCTGGAACCAAACGCCACATATCTAGCTCGACAAAACCTCTTCAGATACCGAGGAAAAAGTTGAAGAATGTTCTCTTTGTATGGTACCTGGTTTACAGTAAAAGCGTTCCTGTTAACATCTTCAACAAAATACGGACCCAGTATAAGATTACCTCCCCGCGCCCATAATGTTACGCTCTCACCATGTTGTATCTTCTCTACATCGTCAGTAAACTTGTTGTTTGCTTACTGATGAATCCGTTCAGATTTGCATGACTTTCATATAAAAAACATATGTTTTGTTGGAACCTAGGGTGTTCATGGTTCATTGCTATCAATCGTTACTCTTCTTTGTTTCCTTTTTACTTTCTCCATATTCCATAAAACATATTATTAAGTATTGTTTTCGTCCAAATTTTCGAATTTGAATCGTTAGTGGAATTATCTGTTTTGGTGCTCCCTGAACCCCCAAAAAATGTTTATTGGAATTATCTGTGTTGGTGCTCTCTGAAACCAAAAATATTTTAGTGGAACTATTTGTTTTGCTACTCCCTGAACCCAAAAAAGTGTTTTTTTGGTGATGTCTGTTAGGATGTGTACAGAGCTGGAGACCATACCAAGGGTCCGATTTTAATGAAATTTGGTATGTAGGTGAAGTTCTGGAATATTTCCAGGCGTATTTTTCATTTTTTCAAATTTTTGATTTTTAAAGGGTTTTACCACCTAAAAATGGCAAAAAAAAACTAGAAAAATCCAAATTTCTCACAAACGGCTCTAACGATTTTGATAAAATTTGGCTTATTTGTAGCCCTTAACGTACCCTACCATATGCAAAATACCGCATCTTTCTAAAAATTCTCGTTTAGGTAATAATAATAATAACTGATTTTGGGGGTTTTGGCCAAGAAGGGGGTTGTTTTTCAAAAATTTTCAAACCCTTTTTTCGTGCATCTATACAGGCCGAATTATCATGTTTGGTGCAAATTTGTTCGAAATCGATCGAATAGTTTAAATAATAATAATAATAATATAATATGGATGTGTGTTACATGCATCTAATATTTTTCATGGTAACATTTTCCTACTTTTGAAATTCTAAATAACCACCTCCTATGCTACTCTTGGGAAAGGTATACTGTTTCAACTGGGAGAAAGTATGTGACAGTTATCTGGTACCGTTTATTTTCCCCTTACATTTAAAGGTTGACCAGTTTGAAAGGCTTCTTTTCGGAGACTGCAGGAATTGCTGAAGAAGTTTACCGCGGATTTCTTTCATCCGTAGTACCCCCACACCCTCCTTACACACCCTTAACGCATACACACCCTTAACGCATACACACCCTTTACGCTGAGTCAACACTATCCGTACGACCCAAGGAACTTGTCAACTACTCTTATCATTACTTGGCGGCTTTTTCTGAAATCGTTCCAGAAACTCTACAGCAGTTACTAAACTAGATTCTGGAACGGCCTAATCCGTATGATTGAAATGTTACTGCACGATAAAAACTTTACAGCTTCAATTAACCTCAAACTAGAAAGTTAGAAAGTAACAATATGCAACTAGGCCTGCCAACAACAACAATGTAATCACATGTTCCAAAACCCAACTACAGCTGCTTTAGTTCCAGTACTATTTATATTGGTGCATAACGCATATGATTAACGCACTTTCGCTCAAATGTACTACGGTACTGTACTTTAAATTGTATTTGTACTAAAAAAAATTGTTTCAACCACAGGCAACATTAGGTTGCCTACCAATTCATTTCTGGTTTTGTTGATCTACTATATTGATTTATTTAGGTTACTTTGTACAGTACCTAAGTTTGAACCATTTTTTAGGACATAGTTAAGGAAATATTTAGGCCTTTCATATTTTGCTTGCCTCAATTTAGTTTTTATCTTTATGAATTATTATTACCCCGTTTTAACCTTCTGTACACAAAATCATGTTTTGTTTTCGTTTTAATAAAGGTGTAGGATTAATAATATCCCCAAAGCTAATAAGATCGTAAATAATGTTAAATGTTCAAATTAAATTATTTTGTATATTTTATAACATAAATTATAATAAAGGTTAAAAGTACCAGCAAGGCTCAGGTCTACAATTAAAACCTAACCTAAAAGTTAGAAATACAAATAAATAATTGCTTCAAAGTTTGAAATCAGCTGTCAAGGGTTTTCTACACCTTGCGTAAAACAGCAAAAATATGCACTTCGTACTATCGTGTTTCGGACGCCGTTTTTCAACCTAAAAAGTTGTGAAACATCTTAAATTGTTCTTAAAGGCTTTGAGCTTTTGTCTTATATCTCATAATTGAAAGATATCGATGGCAACTCATTTTAATCAACGGTTTAACTGAGTAAAAATTGATTACTTTTAACGCATTTTTTGGGAGTTTTGAGCAATAATTTCCATATTTTAAGCTAACACGTAAAAAATATAAATCCTTCTTTATAACTTAAATTAGTTTCCCAGATTATTAACTTATAAACAGAATGCGAAACACGTTATTACGAATGCATGTTTCAACGATTTTGCAGCTTTAGCCAGACCTTTCCTATTGAAATCATACGGCACACTCGGGAAATATTAGAGCAAACAGTAGTTTTATCTGTTATTTTATTCAATTGGTTTGCTATGTTAATCAATATAAATACATGTGTTAGTTTATCAGTCCAGGCCTACCTAACCTAAGACATTTTTCCGACTAAATTTACAAATATTGAAATAAAAAATGTTTTTATCAATAAAAATGAATTATAGCCTACGTTACTCAGGGATAGTGTAGCTTTTTATTAGTAAAACAATGTTTTCAATCGGTTCAGTAGTTCCAGAGATTACCCCCTACATAAAAACAAACAAACAAATTTGACCTCTTTATAATATTAGTATAGAAGGGGTATCTTAGTGGAAATGCTCAGCTGATATAATTTTCAAAATTCGAAGTTTTAAATTACAGTTCTGTGCAGCTTCCTCAGACGTCATTACAATATATTTAATCCACGGAAGATTAATTATTTTATTGAACAAACACATTATTTGTTTTTACTTAATATTAGCAACAGATTTCTCACACTTTTACAGTCGTCATAAACAAGGCGTTACCCGAG
>JAGFPH010002585.1:175393-189432 GCA_018207615.1 Philaenus spumarius | reverse complement strand
ACATGCAATGTGATAAAACATGTTTTGGAACCTAGCTTACCTTCTGAATATCTAACTTTAAGATTATTTTTAATGAATTATATTTTATAAATTAAACTGATATTTTGTACACGTTTACTTGTACAACTAAATAATTTATTTAGTTTCGAAACGTCACTACACAATTATATGAGGAGTGTTTGAAATAGTTCGAAAACCACAGTTCAAATATAAAGAAATTCTTGTTATGAAAAGTTAAGAAGTGTTTGCAAATATTGATTGGAACGTTACAATCAGGGGCGGACTGGCCCGCCGGCCCACCGGCCAACGGGCCGATGCGCCTTCTTTGCACCCTCGTCCAAAAGTATTCGTTAAAATTCAAAGAATGAGCCGAGACACATTTCTAGAAAGCGAGACGAAACTCAGAGTAAGAATTTCGGGAAAACATAAAGTATGGTGTGAGATTTGTAGTTGACACAGTCAACAAGCGAGAGCAAAGCAGCTCTTCTCTCTCGTACGTGTACCTACTACCGCCTACCGAGTAGCACTCTGTGCTGTGGTCTGAGCGACTTAAAAAAGTTGGCCGTTTCCCGCGCCATTTTACGCCGAACCCGAATAAAAACTTCACAGCATCGGTGTCGTCTGTCGTGTTGTAAACCGTAGTAACGAAAACGTAAAACTTTAAAGTTTGTGAAGAATGTGAGCTGTAAATTATTGTGTCTCTTTTATTTTAAACTTATTTGAGTCAAACGCTTCAATTTATTTGGATATTCATTACACAGGATAAATGCACGTAACTAGAATCACTACTTTTATAAATGTAAATTAAATTTGTGTATTATTCGACTTCATCATTACACTGTAGAAGTTAAACAGTATTTTTATTTGTGGCCAAGGATTATTAATTATGATTTAAATAGTCACTTTGGCAATAATTGGGTCAAATTTGTTATGGTTTGGTACATATCAGGGCTATAGAATACAAGGGCTAGGACCAGTCCGCCAAGGAAAGCGTTCCCGTGCTGAAACTGTGATGACGTCACCGTGGTAACTCCTGCTCCATTCCCACCGCTTCTCATAAGTATTCTTTGCTACAATAATTTCAATTTCTTAGCAAACCTGTAACATTTTTATGATGCGCTCTTCTTTAATTTTAGTATTGACACTACACAACGCAATAAGTAGTCTGTAAGCAGTTAGTCTAAAGATGTAAGAAGAAGACAGGGTTACAATAAAACGAATTTGTAGGTAATAAACCGTTGTAGTGTACTAACTAATGTTAGCATACTTTTAATTGTATTCTCTGAAACATTTCTGAAAACTAAATACGAAATTGAACAAAATGTGTCACATTATTGAAAATAATTGTATTTATTACAATAAACCACCAAAACTTGAAGGTCATACTGCAGTTTAATAAAACATGTGTAATACTTATTAAATAAAACACATAAAAGTTATAAATACTTATACATAATGAGTAGCTTATATGCAGATATGCACATGACATAATAATTACTGCTAAGATAAAATATTTAAAAAATAAAATAAAACTGCTTTATAGAAATTTTCCTTCCCTATGCCTTAGGGAATAATTAATTTAATATTTTAATTTAAACAATTGAACTACTTAAATATAAATTGACACTGTGCAATTTAATTTAGTTTAGAAGTTTAACTTAAAATTATGTTTTATTTTCTTATTTTTGTCATCAATAATTTTATTACTCTAGGTTTATATTTGATTATAATTATTTATATATTATATATTTATATATATCTAATTATTCTGACAATTTTAAGTGCATTTTGCTAGTAAAGATTTTTTTAAAACATTCTAACTTTATAGCTGCAGAAGAAATTACTTTAGGACCTTAGTAACTTTTCAACATAAAGTAATCTCGCTTGCAACTCTTACATTAAATAAATAATATTTTTTAATGTTTATTTACATCGAAGTGGTTTAAATTGTTTTCCTTTTTGTACTGTATATATTTAAACATTTTTAGGTTTTGTATTTTTATGTACTTGTTTTCAAGATAAATTTTTATTTCTCATTTGTTAATGTAATTTTAAATTATGTATTGTTTTGATTTTGTTAATGTACAAAAGGAACAGCAATAAATTATCATTTCATTTTAATTTAAAGCTGATTACTTAAAATTTGTTGTTTTTAAATTTTGAGTTATAAATAATTACCGGTACTCTAAGTTTAAATTTTATTATTATTTATTTATGTATTATATATTTATTTATTTATATCTCATCATTCTGAAAATGTTTGATCTAATGTACTTTATTGGTAAAGTGTTTCTTAGAATATTCAAGTAACACTGCAGACAATATTACTTGATAATCTTGGTAATATTTCATAAAGTAATCTCGTCTGCAACATAACATTAAATAAATACCTTGCTAAACATATAATTTAAGTGATTATGTGTATTGTATAAGTTTTTAAAGAAATTCATGGAAGGCCTCTTCGAGAAAATTAGCCTTGAATATGCGCCAAAAGGCGAAAATCTCGCGGAATTAAATACTTTCTTTAAACACTTGTACTGAAAAAAATCATTGCTCAATATTAACCAAACTCGCTAAACATATAACTTAGGTGATTGTGTGCATTGTATACATTTTTCAAGAAATTTGTGGAATACATCTCCGAGAAAATTAGCTTTAAATATGCGTCAAAAGGCGAAAATCTCGCGGAATTATATATTTTTTTAAAACACTTGTACTGAACAAAATAATTACTCAATATTCACAATTTAGGAGATTGTGTGTATTGCATAATTGTTTAAAGAATTATCGTCTGCAACGTTATATCAAATAACACGTGAGAGCTAAGGCGAACCGTGCTTACGCGGCGTGTCATGGTACCAGAGTGACGTCACATAGGAGGGGGCGAGCTGAAGTTTGGGACAGTCGGCGAGCGTCAACATCAAAGGAGTGGTCCAGCCCTTGTATTCTATAGCCCTGGGTACATATAGCCAGCCAAAAACATCTTCGTAGTTCTATCTAGGGTAAAATTGATTTTTCGTTTGCAGAAATAGGTTAGGTAGTGTAACAATTCAAAATATATCCCTATATAAAAATCATTTAAAATATCAAAAGAAACCATTCATAATTGCTGAACTAAACACGCATGAGTGCGAGAGAGAGGAACAGACTACTATAAAGGCAATTCATTCACAAGTTGAAGCAGCGACACCTAGCGGCAAAAAATCGTAAATGATTCATTAATAATATAATAACATCCGACTTCCAACTACATTTTAAATAATTACCAGTACTTCTCGATCTCAAATTAATATCATTCCCACATCAAAATTAATCTAAATTAAACGACCAATCCTTATAATATATAATAATAACTCAAGAGTAAACCAATCGACCGAAATCCACAATTTTAAAATACACTCGAAGCTAGGCCGATGTACGAAATTGTAGGCCTATTCCAAATTAAAACCACCGATCCCAAGGAAACTAAATTCTAAATCAAAAAAGGAACAGAACCAACGAGTAGAACAGAAGATTTTACATCAAAAATGTCTTTGGAAAAATATGAAAAGAAATACCGTTAAGCTAGTAAAGTTCTTCAAAGTATATGAATATTCGATTAAAACCTGGAGAACGAGAGGCCATGTTTGTTTAAGCCCAGCCCACAATCACGTGACCGCTTATGCCGCGGAAACAAGGCTTTTAAACGACCCGATAAATAATTATATTTGTAGACCTTAGATATTAGATATTAAGTTGTATAAGGAGCTATTTTAGATATTTTAATTTAAAGTTTTATTTAATCAAATTCTATTTAATTTTACCATTCTATGTTCTTTAAAAAACCAAAATACATCAAAATTTCATTAAAATCATACAAAACAAATACACTACATTTCCAAATACACATTTTCACATAACAAGCAAAATCCCACAAGAAATGAAATTAACCAGGCCTTAATGTACCATTTCCTGAGGGCCTAAGGAAGCCTCATTGGGATCAAATCCAATTAATTGTTGCTGAGACATCAAAGGGAGCAGACGCTGTGTTAGAGCCCACCAAACCACAAGCTTCAAGACCATTTTGAAGTCTATAACAACTGCCAACGTTAAAATAACCTTTTATAAGTGAAGTGACTGAACAGTATCAAATTTTAATAAACCATTCTTTTTCAAGAAGAAGACAATATATATAAAAATTGGGTGAGATCAATCCACATAACTATTCATCAAATTGGATATACTCCAACCTTTCCTTTGCATATTTAAATTCAAAGAACTATACCAGTAAAGCTGATAAACTTTTATAAATATATATATACCATCAAGATTTCAACTTTTATCAGAACTTTATCCTTTTATATTAACACTAAATTCATACATCTACTTACCCATACACTTTCCACCTTGTACTAAGTTATTTTCTCCTTTGTTTTAATTATCCTAATTCTTAATTTAAATAATTTGTATAATATTTGTTTCAATTTAATATTGGTAAGAGCTGGCACCAACCTACCCGAGATTAAGAGTGCTCATTGGGAAATAATTCCCTAAAATAATTTTGTATATATTTGATTTTGAGCTAAATAACTATTAAACTGTAGATATTTTTTTTCTGATTTTTTATTGATAAATAAAAGAAGATTTTATTGTAATTATAAACCTGTGTCCTGAGTCAAATCATTTATCAAATTAATTAAGCTAGTAAGCAGTGTTACAGTTCATTATATTGAGAATAATATAAAAGTAAAGTTTTATAAATTAGTATATATCTTGTTATATCATAAATTGACGCCTACAACATTAGGCCTATTGAATTAAAGTAATAGAGAAAATTGTAAAATTATAAATTGGCTTTCCTAACGTGAGGCTTCTCACAGAATAAAATAATAGAAGTTGGTAATATTATAGTAGGCCTACTTTATTTTTGGTCATAGGCTATCCTAGGAGTATTTGTATTGATTTGAACTTTAACTTATGTTTTAAAAATACAAATTTTATTTTACTTATCGGTAATTGTTTACTAATACTTTGTCAGAACCAAACCGTAACATATTGAGATATGTTTCGTATTTATGTACCCTAACAATGTATTAACAGCCCGAAAAAAATAAATTCACCCTAAAACAAATATAGCCTGAAGTTCTAACTTATAGTCTCTAATCCCAGTATGTTTCAAGCAAATATCAAATATTGAACTATTTATATACAGGGTGTTGAAAAATTCTGAAACCGGTTTAATATTTCGTATATAAAGATAATTTTAAGGTAGATGTGATTTAGGACCCTACTCTATATAAAAATACTATTTTATGAAGCTTTCAATAAATGTATCCGCCATTTTGGATCCGATATTTTGAATGTAACTTTGTTTTTTTAAATGGGTAGGTTCATGTGATACATCATTTCGATGTAGAATTTCAAGAGAAAACCAACGGTGAAATTTTCACATCCATATCTTTAACCGATTAAAAAAGGCGACCAAAAAACAAGGAAATCGTGTTTTGCGATTTTGACCAATTTTGCTGTACTATTTTTTTTTTATACCAATTACCATTCTTTTTGGATTTATAATTTAAATAAGCTTTCAAACAATATGCCACAGAACAATATTTGGGAGTATTTAAAATATTTGTGTATCAGCCATTTTGATTTTTTCAAAATTGATTTCGAGTGTTTCAACCAAATATCGTTGTGTGGCATATCATTTGAAAGCTTATTTCATTCTAAACCCAAAAATAATAGTAATTAGTTTTTTTTAATAGTACAGCAAAATAGGGCAAAATCGGAAAACACGATTTTGTTGTTTTTTGGTCGCCATTTTTAATCTGTTAAAGATATGGATGTGCGAATTTCACCGATGGTATCTCTTGAAATTTTACATCGAAATGATGTATGAAATGACCACCTTCCTATTAAAAAAAACAAAGTTATATTCAAAATGGTGGATCCAAGACGGCGAATAAATTTTTTTAAATCTTAATAAAATAGTATGTTTACGAGTAGTTCTTCAATCACATCTACCTTCAAATCTTTTTCATATACGAAATATTAAACCGGTTCCAGACTTTTTCAACGCCCTGTATTTATATATTCTAACAATTAATTAACATAATTCAAGGCCCGGAAAAAGAAATAGGAATTAGTAACTTACTTTAAAAGTCATCATCTGATGAAGAACTAGTGTCGCTTTCTGACGGTTCATCACGCGGTACTGGAGATTTACTTTCGTCGATGTATACCCGTCCTATTGCCTTATCTTACCTTATCTTGTTTACTGTTCCGGATTTTCAAACGTGCCTATTTCTCTATTTCAGTAAAATCTTTGGGAAAACTTCATAACGAGTTTGAATTTGAAGATGTCAAGAAGGCTGCTAACAGATTTGAGTCTTTCATGACTGCTTCCATCAACAAAAAAATAGATAAAGACCATTATTTAGATGCAGTCAAATTGTGCATTGAGACAGAATTGAAAAAAAAAATACAAACCGCCCAGAGAGTATATGGTGATTGTGACACAAATGAAGGTTTTTGCAACTCAAATGAAGAAGACTAATTCAGGATAAAAGTGTATTGTGTCATTGAACTCGAGATTTTCAGATAAAAAATATTTAGGCCTATATTCGACCCTAGAAGATTTCCTGAATTTAAGAAACATGGACTGAGACCAAATACTTTGGACAAAATTTGAACATTGGTACAAAATGTAGACAGATAAAAACTTAAAGAACTTTAATACTTGTTTGAAGTATTGTCTAATTTAAACTTGACAATCGAAGAAAGTTTTGCAGATATAAAATCTAATAATGAGTCGAGCAATGATGAATCCGATGAAGAGGAAAATAAGACTTGTTCTAATACATCAGAATACAGGCAGTGTATCAAGTGTGTGTTCAATGTGATATATGAGTAGGTCCTAAAACATGTACTCTGTATCATTCCCTGAACTGAACTGGTCTATAAGTTTATTTTGACCATTCCTTTGACACAAGTTAATTATGAGAGAACATTCTCTACACTCAAATTTGTAAAATCAAGACTTCGAGCAACATTGAACCAAGATAATTTAGAGGCTCTTATATCTTATTTAGAGGCCTCTATCTTAATCCAAATAGAAAGAGAGAGGACAATCACTTTCTTAGACAATGATGTTGTGATAGCTAAGCTGCGTGAAAACATCTGGTGTGCACATCACACAACTTTCCTTACCAAAATAGATGCTGTATCAATTACCAAATTTTTCGAGCGAGAGATCGATGATACCATTTTCGAGTTAATAGGAGTATCCGTTTATAAGAAAGCGGTACTAACTTCAAAACGGTTAATCCCACGGACCTGATTTTGGTCTCAATCGATTTCTCACCCCCAAAAATGTCAAGGTCGATACCAAACACGGCTAGTTTAAAAAAAACCATTTTTGCCCCCAAAAAGGGCGTTTTTGACATTCTTTTGGACGCTGAATCGAATGAGACCATTTTTACGTCGATAGGACCAGCCATTTCGGAGATACAAACAAAATAATTTGCGTTCTTGTAATAACTTTTTTCAACGAATTTTTAAGGGTATATAGCGTACATAGCGTGTTAAGGGGGTCTGAGTAGAGTATGTTAGCAAAGTTTAATCAAAATCGTTAGAGGGGTTTTGGAGTAAATACCAAAAATGTGCTAAAAACTGGTCCCACGGTAAGACACCACCTCCAATTTGCTTCAAATTTACATGGGTTTAATTGTTTACGTGTTTGAAGATATCCTGTAAATTTCAGTTCGATCCGTCCAGCCGTTTGCCCTGTGCACTCCGGACACACACACACACACACACAGACACACAGACAGACCAATTGCCAAAAATGCATTTTTTGGACTCAGGGGGCCTTGAAACGTAAAGATATTATGAAAACTCGACATCGAATTTTTGGGTCGATCGCAATACTTACCTTACCTAGTATAGGGTAAGAAAAGTAAAAACGAAGGGCCTCTTGATGTATTGAATATACTTTGAACCAGAAGAAAAATCATAACTTAGTAGTTATTTTATTTTCTCACAGCTCAAAGACTTTAAAGTAATTTATAAAATTATTTAATGAAATTTAGCTTTGTAACATGATTTTAGTTGTGTCATTTGTGTAAATAGTTTAGTTGTTGTAAGTTATAGGCTACATTGTTTTTCAGAATTATCTCATAATTTCATTTCCATCTTTTCATTACAAAATCTGACAAAGTTTTAAGCCTAAACCAAAGCAATCTTGATCAAGTTAAACCTTAAAAAATAATGAGAACAAAACAAATTCACAAATTAATGATAGTTTATTTTATTTTCTTAGTCGGCCGTTAGAGCCAAATAATAAAACAGCCTTTTTAAACAATTAGGCTTACAGTTTGTACTCAGTCAATGCAAAAACAGTTTAGTCAATAATGAATTATTGTTATTTTTGTTAACAGCATTTTTGTTAACGCATATTTTATGTGTTAAATTAGGGCCTATATCATGGAAAATTTGATGTAAATTTACAGCGCCATTGTACAGCTGTTGCAGGAAGTACATGATTTATTATATAAAATGTAAGGGACAATACAAATATAATAAGAAAGTACCTAAGAAAATCATTTGTATTTTATTTACAAGATTACTTTCAGATTAGCATAAATCGTGTGTATAGGATGTCATTTTCCATACCCTCAGACCTTTTGATATGCGCCTTCAGGCTATTCAAGGTTTACGCCCTAATGAAGGACCCAGCTAAGCATTTTTTATACAATATGCCTCAACAAACCCGACCCTGAAATTTGATTTTATAGTTTAATTCAATAAATATTCAGCAAATTGCATATCATAGGTTAAAATAGCTTTAATTGAAAGTGTTTATGGTACTTCTCCTACGTATCCTATTACTCAATATCAGTAAACTCTCTATCTAATGTTTTTGAAAAGTCATTGGTCTATTTCAATTAAGACTGACACCACCTTCTCAATCGGCCCGCCAATGGTTGCCGTTGGTTGTTGTGTACTGCTTCTTTTAGAATATCTCATACGTACAAGTTAGGTACTATTGGATCACCCCCCTCCCCAGTTAGAATGGATGACGAATGCTGCTGAAAGATTGCTGGGGCGTTAATTTTGCATTATTTTCCCCGATCATTATATTAAATGTTTAAACAAATTTTGTAAACTCATTTTACTGTAAGAAAACTTTCATAGAAATGTTTACTAACCCTAATATTTATACAAATAATTTTTATTTGATTAAACTTTTAATTAAAACAATAATTATTGACACACACATGTAATTAGAAAATAATTAAGTATGGAATTGGTCTCTTGTGATGACTTACTTAATATATTAAAAGTTTACACGAAAAATACTTTCAATTATTGCTCTCGATGACGACAATTTAAATAATTTTCAGTAAAAAATAAATCTACATTTTTTTAACAAAAATAAACGTATTTTATTTTACCGTTATTTACAAACATATTTGCATTTCTTAACCTTCTTTAAAATACAGTTTTATTTATCTTTAACGATTTATTTTGCGTAAGTCATAAAACACACGTGATGGCATACATTATTTACTTCTTCCGTCACATCTCAGACTAATGTTTAAGGCCTGTAGTAAACTATCAAATTTCTTTGTCAAAGATATTTGCCACTTTGGTAAAAGATACATATTACTCTATCAAATATTGCATCAAAGATATTTGATAGTGTATTACAAGCCTAAGAAGCATTGTGCAAAGTATCTAATTTTACCACAAGGAAAATGCTTTAATCGCAAACAAAATGTAATCAAAATCGGATTACTATTATTTTAGACTAGTTAATCCATGTGAAAAATCACAGGCGGATTAATTAGATACACATTAGAAATACATCATTTATACAAAATACTATTTAAACAACACACATTATCTAGGCCCATCGATATAATATAATATACTTAGTTCGTTGTCTAGGCCTACCTAACTATGCAGAAGGGGATTTATAACTCGGTAAATGTGTACAATTATAAGGACTATAAAACTGTAGGAATATTTGTTAAGATTTTGTGTTTATGTATATTATTATATATATTTAAAGAAAGATAAAAATGTTATATTTTAATTCGCTCTTATTTTATATTGATAGATCAAATTATTTAGAAGTTATTAATATTATAGGCTATATTATTGATTGAAGTTGTAAACATAACCCCAAAGTATAATCTACGCTAGTTTTTGTTTGCGTATTACAGATGATGGGTGAAATCAGCTGTTATATTATTACGTTAAGCGAGTAGGTATTTCTTCTTTAAATTTGTATACACGAATATTTTGATGATAAAGGTTGTATTCATATACAGTTTATAACGTCAAAGCAAATATTATAACGTATAATTATAACATACAATAGTTCTATAACTCATATTTAAAAAATCAACTTCACAAAGACATTGATTGAAGTTGTAAACATAATCTCAAACTATAATATACACTGGGTTTACAGATGATGGATGAAATCAGCTGTTATATTAAATGTTACTCCACGTACACTCGTACACTCGCTTTTATAGGAGTTGATAAATCGTATTAAACAATCTTTACATTGCGTATAAATCTTTACCTGAAGATAAATTTTCACAAATAATCTCTTATTTTATTCCTCAAACTACATTTACTTGCCATACTTATTAAACTGGTAACAATATTTTTGATTCAATTGTATCTCACCCCATAACTACCAACATGTTATTTTCAAGTTTCCACCAGCTTTAACACAATTAAAAAGATATCGATTTAATAATTAATACGCACTACACTATCAACCCAAATCCATCGAACTATTTACTATAACATTAATTTCATTACATTGCCTACAACAACATACTGGCCAGTGGCCATGAAATATATTCGGAAGCCGTTATGTATTGGTTAACGCCAGGATGATTTCATTTATGCATGGAATCAAATCAAATAATGTGTACGAATTCAAACGGTTTCAGAGCGATTCATTGAACTGGAAGAAATTAACGATTCTTGTTCGTAGCTTTTCGACGGTCGAGCAATGCAAGTAAAGTTAAGCTTTTAACGTTTCTCATATTTAAAACAAAATAAAATTGCTTTGTAGCAGATTTGTTTGTTAAATTATAACGTTTGATAAAATAAAGCAAATTGAGAACTAGTTTAAATTGTGTATTCGATATATGTTATTTTTACTTGAAACAACGTAAACTATATACAAGGGTTATTCTTTTTAATTGAACACTGTGCATTACTGATTTTCTGAGAGATTAGGAAAGTAGACAGCATTATGTATCTGTGGTTCACAATCGATTTTAAATAATTATCATAGTGGAGAGAATTTATATATACCTAAATATTCACAGGTTGGAATAACATTTATATTACATTTTATATTTATTTATAATAAACTAGCTGACCCGTACGGCGTTGCCCGTGGTGGTTGGTATTTTCAGTCTTTTTAACGTAATTGTATTATTTTTAAGTGTTCAGTCAGTGAGTGGTATTTGGATTTCATATAGGCCTATCTTAAATAATTAGCCCAATAATTGGTGTTTTAGTTCATTGTAGGCCTAACCTAAAATTATATTCAGGTTTTGATCCAAATCAGTTGTTGATCAAAATCAGCTGTTTTAAGCTTTTCATACGAACAGCTGTTTTTTGTGCCCCTGATAAAATCAAAATAAATCTTTCTTCTTCTTCCTTAAGATTGACCTTCCATAAGATTAACATTGAAACTTTGAGGGCCACTGGGGCGTAGCCCTAATGTCCTAGGACTTCGGTAAATGGCCTAAAACCTTCCCAGGGTTAACCTGTGTTACTATGCAAAATTTCAAAGCAATCGGATGGACGGTTTGGTAACGCATAAAGGACAAACATACAAACAGACAAACGTACAAACAGACGGACATACATTGAATTATATATATATAGACTATATACAAGGGTTATTCTTTTTAATTGAACACTATGCCTTACTTATTGTCTGGGAGAATAGGAAACTAGACAGCATTATGTATCTGTGATTCACAATCGATTCTAAATAATTATCATAGTGGAGAGAATGTGTATTTACCTAAATATTCACAGGTTGGAATAACATTTATATTATATTTTATATTTAGAGTAATTCATTATTCTGGGTGAGCCAATAAGAACGCCACATTTTTTAAATATCACAAATTTGGTACTTTTAATACTTTACTGCTTAATATATACTAATATTATAAAAAATTAAAGTTTGTTTTTTTGTTTGTATGTAACGAGGTAATCTCTGGAACTACTGAAACGATTGAAAAAAAATAGTTTTACTAATAAAAAGCTACACTATCCCTGAATAACATAGGCTATAATTTATTTCGATTTAAACATTTTTTTATTTCAATATTTGTAGATTTAGTTGGAAAAGTTCTTAGGTTAGGCCTAGACTGATAAATCAACACACATATTTACATTTATTACCATAGCAACAAATTGAATAAAATAACAGTTAACAGCTGTTTGCTTTATTATTTCCATTTAAAGCTAATTTCAAATTTTGTATTTCTAAATTTTAGCTTACGTTTTTATTTAAGCGAAGACCTGAGTCTTAATGGTTCTTTTAACCTTTAATATAACTGCTGTTATACAGCAAAATGTACGAAATATTTTGATTAGAACATTTAACATTATTTACCGTCTTAGCTGTGGGGTTATTATTAATTCAACACCTTTATTATAAAGAAATCATAACACGATTATGTGTATAGAAAGTTCCAACGGGGTTGGAATGCGGAGCATGCAGGGGTTTTCCCTAGTAACACATAAAAACATAGGTTATACAATGCAATTTTACTCTGTCAAAGTCATTTATTGAAAACCACATTCTTTAAACGAGACCTTGAACGTTATGATATTCCTCAAGTCGTTTGTAAAAGCCGTCAAACACTCGCTCCACCATTTCTTGAAGAATCGCCTGAATTTCCTCTGTGATTCTTTGCATCAGTTCATGCAACTCTCTAGGGCGAAATTGATAAACTTTGAACTTTAAACAGCTCCATGAGATATTTTCCCAATACGGGGTTGGCGTTCGAAGCACGCAATGCATTGTGTATTGAAGATACCCCCAATATGGGTTGGCGTGCATAGCACGCAATGCTTTGTGTGTGGAAGATATTCCCAATACGGGGTTGGCGTGCGAAGAAAAAGTCACAAACAGACAAATCTGGTGATGGAGCCGGCCGGGGAATGTCACCAAATCTTGAGATCAAACTACCTTCTAAAACATTTCTGAGATCGGTCAAAGGTATGTCTGCTGTGTGTGCATTGGATCCATTCTGCTGGAAGTATAGAGTTCTGTATCAATTTCCAACTCCACCAATAACGGAAAAAAAAGTTATTCAACATGACCAAGTACCGCTGTGAGTTCTCGGGAATGTGTTTCCACCATTATCTTCAAAGACGTGAGGTCCTAAAATTCGCTCCGTTGTAACTGCACACCACACTGTCAATTTAGGGCTGTTTAAGGGCTCAGGATGAAGCTCTTCGGGGTTATGAACAATCCAGTAACTCATAATATTCAAATAATATTGGTGTATTGACATGACCAGAAAGGTAACAATGTGTTTCATCAGACATAATCAACAGGTTTGAAAAATTAGACAATTAATTTTTGATTGTCAATATTCCATCACAGAACGCTACTCTTCTGTTATAATGTGGCTCTTTAAGCTCATGCACAACTTGAATTTTGTATGGATGATAATGAAGATCCTGGTGCAAAATCCTCCGCAGAGATCTGTTGGAAATCTGAACTGCCAAAGCTTTCTTCCTGGCTTTCGACTCGCACTCTTTCCACATTGACTGCTGTGCGCACAATTATTAGACTTCTCTTCATTTTTTTCTGTTGGGGCCGTATTTCTAATAATACTTTTACCCAGTTTGCTATTGTTTTACGATCTGGAACTGCCCCGCGTCCACCAACATTTAAGTGTAATATGAACGACCTTTGAGTTTTTTACAAAAGAATCACTATTCTCAAAAAAAAAGCTTCAACAGCAAAAGCACGGTGTCACGACTCCAAAGCG
>JAGFPH010002585.1:129010-147796 GCA_018207615.1 Philaenus spumarius | reverse complement strand
GCACGAAAATCGGTTTTAGGTTTTTTTTTAAACAACCACCTTTTTGACAAAAAAACCCAAAAAACCTGTTATTATTTTTTTATAACAAAACGGCTATAACGGTTTTGATAGAATTTGGCTTATTTGTAGCCTTTAATGTTCACTACAATATGCAAAAAACCGCATATAAAAATTCTCGTTTAGTTAATAATAATAATAATAACTGATTTTGGGTGTTTTTTGGCCATAAAAGGGGTGGTTTTTTTAAAAATTTTAAAACCTTTTTTCGTGCATTTATACAGGCCTAATTGACGTGTTTGGTGCAAATTTGTTCGAAATAAATCGAATAGTTTTCTCTCTAAATAATAATAATATTTATTAGTTAATCTCCTACTTTAATAATCACCTCTCCTACCCCACCTACAATAATGAAGTCACAGTGAATCTGTATAATAATTTAAATGTTTGTGAGAAAGTATGTGCCAGTTCCTGGTACCGTTTATTTATTTGTCATAAGTCAGTGCAATACATTAGCGGATTCCTAGTTAATATAATCAGCTTATACACTAACAATCTATATATATAAAAGCGAAATACTACTCACTCACTGACTCACTCATCACGATTCCTCAAAAACTACCGAACGGATTGGAATTTCGAAATTTTAGAGGGGGGGTTTGGGGGATAAAAGTTATTAAAAAACGATTTCTTCAAAACTACCAAACGGATTGAAATGAAATTTGGTATGTAGCTTCCTCTAGGGCCATAGGTGCTTACTAAGCAAGGGTTTGAAAAAATTCTAAATTTTAGGGGGATTTGGTGGGGGGGGGATAAAATTGATTAAATCACGATTTCTTCAAAACTACCGAACAAAGTTGAATGAAATTTGGTTTGTAGCTTCCTCTTGAACCATAGGCGCTCGCTAAGATAGGTTTAAAAAAATTCGAAATTTTAGGGGGTGTTTGGGGGGATCAAAGTTATTAAATCACGATTTCTTCAAAACTACCGAACGGATTGGAATGAAATTTGGTATGTAGCTTCCTCTAGGGCCGCAGGTGCTCACTAAGAAAGGGTATGAAAAATTTCGACATTTTAGGAGGGGTTTGGGGGATCAAAGTTACTAAAATCATAATTTCAGATCTTTTATCATTATGATAATAGTGATTTTATTATTTAAGATTTATATATATATAATCCAAATACCACTCACCGACTGAACACTTGAAAAGAATACAATTACGTTAAAAAGACTGAAAATAACAACCACCACGGGCAACGCCGTACGGGTCAGCTAGTTTAGTATATTCGTCATAAGCCAGTGCAATACCGAATCAATGTCATCACAACCAATACGCCATCGTCATTTGTCGCAACTCTGTGCAAACACCCACGAGTCGGAAATCGGTGCATATTTTGTCATCAAAAACAAGATGGCGTAGTCGCAACTCGGTGCAAAAACTTAGAAGTCAAAAGTCGGTGCATATTACATCATCAAAAACAAAATGGCGTCGTCACAACTCAGTGCGAAAACTCAGAAGTCGGAAACCGGTGCTTATTACGTCATAAAAACAAGATGGCGTCGTCATCTGTCGCAACTCGGTGCAAAACGTAGTCCCATAAGAGTCCATGTTGGGGCTATCGGCGCGGGGGGTCTATTTTTATTAGCCCTAGAAGTGCTAGATGGTGAATGTCCAGCCTGTGAAGATATCTGTTTAAGTGATTTGCTGTGTGAGAGATTCAAACGATCTTTCACATCGTCCAGAATTTCCACTGTTAACATTGATGGTCGACCTGTGCTTTTCCGATCGCGTAGGCCTACACCGCCAGGCTCACGAAGTTTATTAAACAGACGCGATATTGTGGACTATTAGGAACTGAAGAATTGGGAAATTGTAACTGGAACTCGTATTTTACTCGTTTGTAAGATTTATACACAGAATAAGTTTCATTAATAAATAAACGTTTACCCTTAGAAAATTTTAAATATACAGACACAAATTAATACTGGAATAGCACTTACAATGACAAATGATGATTCAACAATGAGAACAGTTTTATCAACTGATATTTTCGAATAAATTTACTTATAAGTTCGTAAATGTTGGGTTTCATCCTTTTTTTAAACCCGTTATTAAGAATAGCAAAGATAAGAGTTTGAAATAATGAAAGTTCAAAAGAGTTTAATCTCAAAGCGTTAAAAAAGTTAAATACCAAACCTATGCTACCTTGATTAAACCATGGAGTTGCTCACTGACCATTCAATATTATTGTTTAGTTTTCATATAAATAGTCATATAAAGGTCTACCGCACCAAATTGTTGGGGAACAGTTATTACTTTAATATTTTGCAATATTTGCTAATTGGTTTAATAAACCATGCATAGTTATACACAAAATATTATTTAAATACAATACCTAAAAAATACTACAGTTTGATTAAATATTTGTAACAGTGGGCCGTGTTTTTAATAAGATAGATAACAATTTTATTGAAAACACATATACAGTATAACTGCAGTTATCCGAATCAATTGGGACCGGACATTCAGATAATCGAAAATTCTTATAATTTTATTTTTGGATCCCCGAAAAATGGTCTATTTTAACCTTTTCAGAATCGGCTTCGCGTTTTATAACTTTAATGTTTGAGTACTATCATCGCGTTAACACGTTCACCGCTAAGGACGAATAAATTTGTGCTTGACACTGAACACTATGAGAACACATCCAACGCACAGTGCATTGCGTGCTTCACACGCCAACCCTCGTATTGGTAGTATTTTCAATACACAATGCATTCCGTGCTTCGTTCGCCAACCCCCGTATTGATAGTATTTTCAATACACACAGCATTACGTGCTTCGCACGCCAAACCCCGTATTGGGAGGATTTTCAATACACAGAGTATTGCATGCTTCGCACACCAACCCCCGTATTGGGAGAATGTTTAATACACGGAGCGTTGCGTGCTTCGCACGCCAATTTCAAGCTTAAGTGCAATAGCGCGCGTAGACAGAATCAATATTTTGCAAATCGCAGTACGTTCCCGTCTTATTTTTTCCCCTCAAATTCTGAAAGCGATTCGGATAGTTGGAGTTCGGATGGTTGGAGTTTTACTGTAACAATTATTTTTTAGCAGTCTATAATTTGCTGGACTTAAACATGCTGTATTCAATATTTTTAATTTAATACATATTATTACATTTGATGCCAAAGTTTCCAGTTATGCTGGCTGTTTTCCTCTTCATTTCTAGGAAAGTGGAAGTTTGCTTTCAAGGATGTACTTACAAACTGTGAAACAGTAATAACTGAATTTGTATTTTACTTGGAAGTCTAAAATTCCGTTTTTTACAACTTCTGATATGGAATTAAGAACAAAATAAGAATAAATAATTTAAAAAAAAGTTTTTTTAAAATTGTTGTATGTTTATATATTACAATTTCTTAAACGACTGAAGGGAAGCCAATTGGTCAATATACTAAATCATAAACTCAGTTTTCTAGAGTTAAAACCTCTGTTCGAATTCTATTACAGGCAACCAATTTACCTGCGGTCTTACTCTATTCCCCGACTTCATTAGTCTAGTCGCCATAAAGTGAAGGCGTTGGGAAATTCATAATAACAAAACTATTAAATATTTTAAACGTTTAAAAGGTAAATATCCCATGTGTTTTCGTAAAGTTTTGGGTAAACTTGTAAAAAGTATGCAGATAAAGTTTAGAAGAAAAATAAAGTCTGCTAACTCGGTGCAAAAATATAATTTTTATTTTGAGTAGAGTATCCCTTAAAAATTATCATCTGCAGTCATATGTCACCAATTCTGTGTTCTATATATATAAAATCCAATTACCACTCACTGGCTCATCACGATTTCTCAAAAACTACTCAACAGATTGGAATGAAATTTGGTATGTAGCTTCCTCTAGGTGCTCGCTAAGAAAGGGTTTCAAAAAATTCGAAATTTTAGGGCGGGTTTGGGGGGTCAAATTTACTAAAAATCCCCATAAGAAATACATAGTATAATATATTTATTGATGTATTGTTTTGGTTAATATGCATTAAACTATGATTTGTCAATCCGTGCAAAGCCGGGCCAGCTAGTCCAATATAAAAGAAATTCCTCAAATTTTATCTTCTATCGACCAAAATCAATTTGAAATATTGCCTGATCGTTTATTTTACCTTTTTTGCAAGACACTGTACATCACTATACACACAACGTGGGGCTTCATCTAATTATCTAAAAGCAAATATACATTTCGTATCTAAAACCATAAACTATAATTGTATTCAATCCAAAGGACTCGTACTTATTACGGGGTGATAAAACCTCCACCGTTGTTGGTCGTTATTAAGTAATCCAGCAACTCGCAACTACTGATTATGTTTTTGTTGTTACTTCCCCAATCGTTGTTATATTAAATTTCTTCGTGATTTGTTTTTCAAAACGAAGGGGGCAAACTATGACAATACTCAATATGTTACCCAGCCTTTCACCTATAGATAAAGTTGAAAGATGTGTTTTTTTGCATATGGTAGGGTACATTAAGGGCTACAAATAAGAAACATTTTATCAAAATTGTTAGAGCCGGTTTTTTATAAAGCTGATATAACTGATTTTTTGTGAGTTTTTTTGGCCAAAAAGGGGGTTGTTTAACAGGCCTAATTGACATGTTTGGTATAAATTTGTTATTCACCGCCTTCGTGAGTAGATCAATTTCCCAAATAATTGGTTGAAACCGTAAAACATAAAACCTTAAATTTGGAAGTTCGCTCTACTCACGTCAGCTATTCAGCTGCGTGGTCGAATTATTTTCGACCTAAATTTGACATTTACCAAATAAGTACCTGGGCGACCGAGCATCGCTCAGAATGTTTTTTTATTGTTTTTTTTAGGAAAATGTATGTATTCGAATCCAAAAACCTCCATCGGTAGGCCTACATGTAGGTAAGTTATGTAACCTATCCAACGAATAGGCCATATTTGATATTGTTTATGTATTTTAGAAATAGGCTAACAAATAATAATTATAATCATTAGATAATTTATATTACCTTTATAGAAATGCAGAGAATGCAGGAACTGGTAAAAAGGTTTTCAGAACGGTTAAAAATAACACTACAAAAATTATGTATTTTTTACGTTTGTTGTTTGAATAAAGAAATAAGTTGAAAATTATACCGCCTGATACATTGTTAATGATTTCTGTTTGTTAAATAGTATATAAACATCTAGAGCTAAAATTAACAGATCAAAATCCGTTTGTAAAACATCTTTATTGTATCTATTCGCCTATACTTAGATAATCGTGTTTATGCACGAATATTTTCTTATTGATATTTTATAAACTAAATATTTACAGTAATAAACTTAAATAATATTAGGATATATTTTCTATAAATTATAACATAAGTTTAATAAAGTAAAATATAGATTCCTACCTGATTCAGCAACAACCGACACGAAATATAATTATCTGTGACTTCAAAGGTGGTATATAAAAGAAGTTCAGAGTTTAAATTTTATGCGCATTTTTGCAGACATAAGAGCTAGCGCATTCGATTCCTGGCGTCAAAAAACCCCTATATGCAAATTGTCATCGAAATTTTTAGACCGCCAGCAAGATCCCCGAAATAAATTTATAAAAAAATATACAAGAATTGTTCATTTAATAATGTAAGATATAAGATATTCGCCTATACTTAGTGACTTTAAAGGTGTTACATAAAAGAATTTCAGAATTTAAATTGTATGCGCATTTTTCCCAGTTTATGCGAATTTTTGCAGACATAAGACCTAGCGAATTCGATACCTGATGTCAAAAAACCCCTATATGCAAATTTGCATCAAAATCGTTAGAGCCGTTAACGGGATCCACGAAATAAATGTATAAACAAATAAATGTGCAAGAACTGCTCTACTAATAAGATAAGATATTTACTGCAACAAGTACACTAAACTTGCTTCTACTATACAAATTAAACAAAGAAACTAATTCTATTAAACAGACGGTTTAAACCCACGTACACGACAAATAGACTAAACGAGGTGTGTAATTTTGTTTCAACGGTTTTCAGCATGGGATTCCGATTGTTGTTTGAAAACAGAGGTGACAAATTGTAATTTGTCCGTAGACGCTGCCCATTACAGCTGTCAGCTGAGCGTGAAATTGTCTGTTACTTATAGTTCGGATCTGTGGATACTTGGCATGCTTGGTACGCGTAGGTTGTGCATAACTTGTGAGACAATATTTCGAATTTTATTTTAAGATGTGTGAAAAATCGGTGTAAACTAAAAAAGTGCCATCCACCTAATAACTATTGTTTCAAAATGGACGCAACCCTACTTTTGATGACGTGAATTTATTACGATAAAATATTAATATAACATAATACTAGGGGAGACCCTAGCGTTCTCCCCACGCCAACCCCGTTGGACCCTTCTATCTTGTTTTCTTTACAATAATAATCTCAAATAATAATAATAATAAATAATAATCTCAAAGCTAAGACGATAAATAACCTTTTCACCAGTTCCTACATTCTCTGCATTTCTATAAAAGTAATATAAATTATCTAATGATTATAATTATTATTTGTTAGCCTATTTCTAAAATACATAAACAATATCAAGTATGACCTATTCGTTGGATAGGTTACATAACCTACATGTACCTATAGAGGTTTTTGAATTCGAATACATACATTTTCATAAACAAAAAGCAATAAAATTAATACTGAGCGATGCTCGGTCGCCCAGGTACTTATTTAGTAAATGTCATATTTTGGTCAAAAATAATTTGACCACGCTGCTGAACAGCTGACTTGAGTAGAGCGAACTTCCAAATTTAAGGTTTTATGTTTTACGGTTTCAACCAATTATTTGGGAAATTGATCTACTCACGAAGGCGGTGAATAAGAAATTTGCACCAAACATATCAATTAGGCCTGTATAGATGCACGAAAAAAGGGTTTGATTTTCTATAAACGATCCCCTTTTTGTCCAAAAAACTCCAAAAAAATCTGCTATTATTGTTTTATAAAAAACGGCTCTAACAATTTTGATAAAATGTTTCTTATTTGTAGCTCTTAATGTACTCTACCATATGAAAAAAAACATCTTTCAAAAAATTCTCGTTTAGCTAATAATAATAATAATAACTGATTTTTGGAGTTTTTTTGGTCAAAATGGGGTTGTTTTCAAACAATTTGAAAATCTTGTTTCGTGCATCCATACTGGCCTAATTGACATGTTTGGTGCAAATTTTTTCGAAGTCAATCGAATAGATTTCTCTTTAGCTAATAATAATTATATTTATTAGTTACTCTCCTACTTTAATGTACTATTTCTTCTCCTACTTTAATACAATTATGAAATCACAGTTGAGGTTTCATACGGGGGTTGGCGTGCGAAGCACGCAATGCACTGTGTATTGAAAACTCTCCCAATACGGGGGTTGGCATGCGAAGCACGCAATGCTTTATGTATTGAAAATTCTCCCAATATGGGGCTTGGCGTGCAATGCACTGTGCGTCGGCCGCTTCTCATAGTGTTCAGTGTCAAGCTCACATGTGCGTCCTTAGCAGTGAACGTGTTAATAATTTAAATTGTGTTTTTGAGAAAGTATGTGAAAGTTTCTGGTACCGTTTATTACACTTTACAACTTACAAAATAATGACAATTGTTCGTTGGTGTTCAAAACTCATAAAGTTTAAGTTGATTTGTCGGTATTTCCATGTCACCTTCCTGGATCGATACATATAAAACGAACTGAAACACGTACCCAATCAAACAGTCTCCTTACCGAGGCATACCACCTAGCAGTGGCATTTTACGCTTCCCTCGCTTTGCATCCTGCGCATGTCTTAACTCGGTGCAACTGTCGAGGTGCCAAGTACAGTTATACACTCGACGGGGAAGTGCGATGATCGTCCTAACGGCACACGTGCGTTGTTCCAAATGTATTTCTATTTTCAAAATACGTTTTGGAAGATAACAACTCACGGGTGGTAGTTGGAAGAAAATTAAATCATGTCCGGCAAGCCAGTGAGGAAGTGTCGGTCGCAAACTTTTAGATTGTGTCTTTTGGTTTTTCAGTTTCTAATGATCATGTGCCAAGGTAAATACCAAACTTACTATACTGTTGGGCAAGAAATATAGACAAGTCATTTAAGTAAATTTATAAGATCTTTTTTTGCATTATTAACAATAATTATTATAATGACATAACACAAGTATCATAAAACAAACTGTGACAAAGTATAAACAAAATTTAAATGTTCTTTTAGGAGTTGTATAAAGAGGTAAACTTTTTTAGTTTTTGTGATTCTTTTGAGTAATCTCAAACATTGGTTAATCTATTTCAAAAAACCTTGCAAAGATTTTCTTGAGTAACATAGACTTAATTTGTTTTTATTATAGTACTATTAAATACCCGTGAAAAATCAAAAGCGGATTAATTAGATACACATCAGAAATACATCATTTATACAAAATACTATGTAAACAACACACTTTATTTAGGCCTACCTAAATAGGCAGACAGAAATTTTTAACTCGGTAAATGTGTACAATTATAAAAACAATAAAACTGTAGGAATATTTGATCAGATTTTGTGTTTATGTATATTATTATATATATTTAAAGAAAGATAAAGATATTACCTTTTATTTCATATTGATAGATAAAATGATTTAGAAGTTATTAATATTATAGGCTATATTATTGATTGAAGTTGTAAACATAACCAAAAAGGATAATCTACGATAGATTTTGTTTGCGTATTACAGATGATGGGTGAAATCAGCTGTTATATTATTAAGTTAAACGAATATGTGTTTCTTCTTTAAATGTTACTCCACGTACGCTCGTACGTACATTCGCTTTTGTATTGATTTTGGTTGAAAAATGAAACCAAGAATGTCACTCAAGTAAAATTTGCAATTTTCTGGGACAGTTATCACAAAAACCGTAAACTTAAATGTTTACAGTGATTTATTTACGGTTTTTTTTTCTATTGTTTTTATGGTTATGTATTCACTCGTAAAATAATGAAAAATTGTTTGAAAACCTATATAATGATATTATTTTATAAATAATAGCTAAGTAATTCCTAGTTTTATTTACGGCAATATTAATAGCAAGAAATGGAAATTTCACAAAAAGCGGTTGAGTAGTATAGAAAATCGCGGGCCGTCGAATTACAAAGTAAACTTTATTAAAACGCGTTGTATTGTAAACGTTAAATATACAGGGTGATTCAGAAGTATACGGCAATGCCTCGGTAGCTCATTCTATAGCTAAAAATAAGAAATAAAGTTCAAATAAATATAGACCCGAAAACGCTTCGTTTTCCACATTTAAGCCATTTTGTGTTTTTGTAGAAAATAATTCATTAATAGAGAAATATTTGGCTGATTGAGTTCAAACTTGGCACAAAGTTTAACCTAAGAATGAAATATTTAAAAAAAAATAAGCGATTATATCCAACTATGCTTTTGAAAATGGCGGCTGTTTGAAAATGTCAAACCTAATTAACTCAAAAACCGTACATTTTAACAAAAAATTTCAATATACATTTTTTGTAGCTCTTTCGATTCCCTGTCGGATACCCACATAGCCTTTGATTGGACTTACAAACGTTCACTTGGTCTACTTCTACAGCCTACCAATAATAATTCTTTTCGGTTTTATATTTCCATCAGTTTATGCGTGTACTGTACCAGTTATAATACTTATTTACTTTACTCATTAAAATCCTTTTGTAGGGAAATATTTTTTCCCAAATGCTTTTATCACAACCATTTTAATTTTACTTAGGGCCCGAAACTAAACCATGAAAACTTATACTATATTAGTACCAAACTAATCGATCATAACTTTTACGGAAACAAGAAAATCTTAGTTTAATTACCACTAAAGTAACAATATTTTAAAGTAAAAAGTTACTAGAAATTCTCAAGGGGGCTAAAATATTCTTGTTATGCATTAGCATTAAACTAGGGGAGACCAGTGCGTGCTTCTTACGCCAAACTTCTAAAAACAAACGTTATGTTTTATTTATCTTAAAAGTGTAGGATTAATAATAACCTCAAAACTAAGATTGTAAATAATGTTTAATGTTCAATTTAAATTATTTCGTATATTTTATAACAACAGTTATAATAAAGGTTAAAATAACCAGCAAGACTCAGGTGTACACACTTAATCAAAAACCTAACCAAAAAGTTACTCACTATCAATAAATTACCGTGTATTATCAATCAATAAATAGGCCTACTATATGTCTTATTTATTTTTAATTAGGATGTAACATAGTTTTTTTTTATTTTTACTTTCTCCACCCTATACGTAGTATTTGGAGAAAGTATTCTTTTCATCCAAATTTTCGAATTAGTGGAATTATCTGTTTTGGTGCTCCCTGAACCCCCAAAAAATGTTTAGTGGAATTATCTGTGTTGGTGCGCCTTGAACGCAAAAATATTTTTAGTGGAATTATTTTTTTGGTGCTTCCTGAACCCAAAAATGGTTTTTTGGTGATGTCTGTCCGTGTGTCTGTTAGGATGTGTACAGACCATACTAACGGTCCTTTTTTGATGAAATTTGCTATGTAGCCTAAGTGTAGTTCTGGAATATCTCCAGCCATTTTTAATTTTTATAATTTTTGATTTTTAACGGGTTTTACCCCCAAAAAATGGTAAAAAAACGAGAAAAATCTAAATTTCTCAAAAACGGCTCTAACGATGTTGATAAAATTTGGCTTATTTGTAGCCCTTAATGTACCCACCATATGCAAAAACCGCATCTTTCTAAAAATTCTCGTTTAGGTAATAATAACTGATTTTTGGGGGGTTTTGGCCAAAACGGGGTTTGCGTTTCAAAAATTGTCAAAACCTTTTTTCGTGATTTATCCAGGCCACAAGTTTGGTGGACATTTGTTCGAAATCGTTCGAATAGTTTAAATAATAATAATAATAATATATGGATGTGTGTTACATGCATCTAATATTTTCCATGGTAACATTTTCCTACTTTTGTAATTCTAAATAACCACCTACTATGCTACTTTTGGGAAGGTATAAAGTTTCAACTCGGAGAAAGTATGTGGCAGTTATCTGGTAGGCCCCTACCGTTTATTAAATTTCTTAACGCAAGTTTTTATTGGTTTTTGTGTGTTAAAACATGTTTTGGTTCAGTATAGGCCTAACTTAAAATATTATTTTGTACTAAAAGTTGGATATCCGAATCAATTATTGTTTTATCTGTTATTTTATTCAATTAGTTGCTATGGTAATGAATGTAAATACATTCAAGAAGTTGTTTCAACAGTCTAAGCCTAACCTAAAATTATGTTTCATTTACTATAAAACATCATTATTTACATCCACGAAAGCAGCTGGATTAGTTTGTTTCTTATTAAAAACAGCTTTTTTGTACAGAAATGGTTTTTAAATTCGTTCCATGTTAATCTTGTGGGAGAAAACCCGACCTTTGAGATTAGCCCACGAGATTAAGGATACAAATTTTTGACATCTGAAACCTTATTGCAAAACTTCGAAATGAGGCGAATTTTTTGACAACTCAAACATTAAATTAGGTCCAGAAATAAGGGAGGAGTTGTGTTCACAAAAACCTGCATCACGTATTATGTATAAGGATGTTTTTTGTGGATTTCTGGAATATAAACATAATTAATCTAATAATGTAACCGTAGGAAATAAATATATAGTATCCATAGTTTGAACAATTACCTCAAAATAAATAATACAACCAAAATGTTTAAGTGTTGAACCAAATGTCAATGAATTTCTCTCACTGTAAGATGCCAACGTCAACGAAAACATATTATTGCGTGCACTGATGGCTGCTTCCACTAATAACTACTCAGCCAGAGAAGGAAATATTGCTGTCCAACTTAATGCAAAAAAATATCTAAAAACTTTCAGCTTTGTGAGTTAAACTCATTTAATGTTTTTCTTGCCCCAAAATGTAAATGAATTAATTAAATAACAAATCTGTTTTAATTGTAGATCAAATGCAAAAGTACAAAATGTAAATTGTTGTTTCAGATCTAGTAACAGTAGGTGTATTATATCTGCTACCAAAATACTTTAAGCCTTTAAGAGCTATTCGATTGCTGAAAGTGTCATAATATTGAAATAGTAATGGAAAGCCCTACATTCGACCACTAAATTTTAGTTATTACCTCCATTATATATGACTCAATTATTAAACCACATAACGTTTGATTTGTGCTAAAATAGTCTAGAAATTGGGTTTCCTTAAATTTTTTTATTTAACGTATAGTTTTCTACATATTTAACATTTAAAACTTTCAACCGCCGCCATTTTGAAACGTATTGTTGCAAGAAAACACAGTTTTAAAGAAAAATGAACCCCATTTAGATGAATATTCATACCCAGTTTTATGATTGCACCTTAAACAGTTTCTGAGATATTAAGGTGTTTGTAAAAATCACATACAGACGGACAGACAGAATACAGAGCGAAATAGGACACACGTATATTGTATTATTTAGTTGTTTTTAGCTGACAAATAACCCAGTAAAGTTTCGGACAGTCGAAGCTTTACATTCTGTAATGAAAATATAAATGAACAAACATGAAATGTGGTTCGAACACCATAAAACCGCTTATATAAGTCCACCTGTCTAGATAGATAAATCATTACTAAACATAATTCCATTACAGTTGTTTGACCTTTCAGACAGAGCTAGTTATTTTGGCAAATCGGACAAAGTGGTTGTACCCAATTTTACTAACGGACATTACGTAGTCCTCGCGTGTATACTACAGACTAATTCTCAGCAGTCACGATGAATTAAACGAATTGGAATTGCGTGCATCGATCCGCGAATACAACATTAACCCGGCACTTAGTATATGTAACTTTAGTAAAAGTTCTTTCAAAATAAATGAAATGCAGAGAGTAGATAGCATCTTTAACTAATGCTTAGTCACTATTGTTGTTATTAGGAAGTTTAGTGGACAGAGTTTGTATTGGATATCAATTCGAAAGTATACAATTAATCTATCTATATATATAAAAGCGAAATACCACTCACTCACTCACTTACTTACTCACTCATCACGATTTCTCAAAAACTACCGAACGGATTGAAATGAAATTTGGTATGTAGCTTCCTCTAGGGCCATAGGTGCTCACTATGAAAGGGTTTGAAAAAATTAGAAATTTTACGGGGCTTTTGGGGGGATCAAAGTTATTAAAAAACGATTTCTACAAAACTAACGAACGGATTGGGATGAAATTTGGTATGTAGCTTTCTCTAGGGCCATAATTGTTCAATAAAAAGGGGGTTTAAAAAATTTTTAAATTTTAGGGGGGTTTGGGGGTAAAAATTACTAAATCACGATTTCTTCAAAACTACCGAACGGATTGGAATGAAATTTGGTATGTAGCTTCCTCTAGAGCCATAAGTGTTCACTAAAAAAGGGTTTTAAAAAATTGGAAATTTTAGGGGGGTTTGGGGGTAAAAATTACTAAATCACGACTTCTCCAAAATTACCGAACAGATTAGAATGCAATTTGATATGTAACTTCCTCTAGGGCCACAGGCGCTCGCTAAGAAAGGGTTTTAAAAAATTCGAAATTTTAGAGGGGGTTTGGGGGGGGGGGGATCAAAGTTATTAAATCACGATTTCTTCAAAACTACCGAACGGATTGGAATAAAATTTGGTATGTAGCTTTCTCTAGGGCCATAGGTGCTCACAAAGAAAGGATATGAAAAATTTCGAAATTTTAGGAGGGGTTTGTGGGGACTAAAGTTACTAAAGTCATAATTTCAGATATTTTATTATTATGACAATAGTGCTTTTATTATTTAAGATCTATATATATATATAAGCCAAATACCACTCACTGACTGAACACTTAAAAATAATACAATTACATTAAAAAGACTGAAAATACCAAACACCACGGGCAACGCACTACGGGTCAGCTATTAACCATATATATATGCAATGCTAACATGCACCAACGCCGAAACATTTTTATACAGTAGTTCAGTGATTTGTGATTTTTAACGTACGTAAAAACAATTTTATTCCAATGAGCAGTGCGATGTTTTATGTTGTAATTTGTGTATTTGTGTGTGTGTTTGTACTTTGTATTCTTGTTTGACGTGCTCACATGTGAGTTATTTCAACACTTGAAGATGAGAACCTGTTCTCGAAACGCGTAGTGTATACTACAAAATAAGGTGCATGACGGAAATCCAGGTATATATATGTTTATATAGGTATACTACATTTAGTTACAAAACTTAAGTGTCTGTGATTTAAAAATATAAGTTTTTTTCTAAGCTCGTATGGTTATTTACAAAATACTAAAACTTAAACACATATTTATACATTTTTTGTCTGTCTGTTTGGCCGGGCTAATCTCCGAAGTGGCTGAACCGATTTTGAAGAAACTTTCATTAACATTTAGAGGAACTTTCATTGATATTAATTCAGAGAATACTTTAAGATACTTTTTATTATAAAATGATTGTTAAAAATTTTAAAACTATGAACAAAATTAGGGATTTGATGGACAAACGTTGGATTGCGTATTTATTTCGATCGCTCTCTTACATTACCTGAAGGTTACAACTACCCTCACCACTCAACTTATATCAAATTGCTTCCGTCCTAATCGATCATCATTTCCGTAAAATAACACAATATACAATAATACGTTTGCATTGGAATCACCATGTGTCGCCGCCGGGACTGGCGAGCGAAGCGAAGCTTAACCATATTTGGATGAATATACTTGCGTTATGTTGAAGGTTGTACTGAAGAAGAAGTGATAACAAACTATGGCAACCGAAGTTTTCAGAATTAAGAAAGATAAACCTAGTGCATGGTGCAGTAATAAACACATTCAATTACATTGTGAAATACTTTAAACTAATAATAACACAAATAATATACACTAATATTTACATTATATTACGAAGGCACTGGCAATACATATACAAAATCCATCTGTTATACACACAATAATATACATTGAACAAACTTCGTACAGATATAACACCGACTTGTTTATTGAATTTACGAGGGTCATTCAATAAGTAACGAGACAAATTATTTTTGCACAAAAACGGTTTATTGAATCAGTACAAAACTTTGGTTACTTTTCAACATAGTCCCCAGCAACACTTATACACTTGTCCCATCTTTCTGCTAATTTGTAAATGCCCTTGGCATAAAATTCTTTAGGTTGATCTCGAAGCCACTTTTGCACCTGATTTTTTACCTCTTCATTGGATTAAAAATGTATCCCTCGTAGACCATCTTTAAGGGGTCCAAAAATATGGAAGTCTGATGGAGCGAGGTCGGATCTGTAGGGGGGATGTGGAAGGATCTCCCATCCCAGTTTCTGAAGTTTTTCTTTCGTCAGCTGTGCCGTATGTGGACGGGCGTTGTCATGAAGCAAAATCACGCCTTCAGTTAAGAGCCCACCGCGTTTCGTTCGAATTGCAGGTCTTATTTTGTTTTCCAGCATGTCACTGTAGTACTGGCTGTTGATTGTTCTTTGGCCTTCAAGAAAATCACAATAAATTGGCCCCTGAAAATCCCAGAATACTGTAAGCATGACTTTACCGGCAGATGGCTGGGTCTTGAATTTTTTTTGAATGGGAGAAGTCGTATGCTTCCACTCAAGGCTCTGTCGTTTTGACTCTGGCTCATAGTGGTGGATCCATGTTTCATCACACGTTACAATTCTTGAAAAAACCTTCTCATTCAGTCGAATATCGATTTTTCAACTGTTGACTGATTTGAAGCAGGGTTTCTTTGTGAGCGTCCGTGACTTGTCTGGGCACCCATCTCACACAGGTTTTCTTGTACTGCAGTTTTTTATAAATAATGTTATGGACAGTTCTAAAACTCGCGTATACTTTTTCACTTATCATTTCAACGGTGATACGCCTATTGTGCCGAATTAACGCGTCAATCCGAGATTCGAGAGAGGAAGTCCCAACTTCGATCGGTCGTCCACTGCGTTGCTCGTCAGAAACGTTTGTAAGGCCTCTTTGAAACTGTTCTACCCATTTGTAAACGTTCGAACGATTCAAACAATTGTCTCCGTACACTTTTAACATTCTTTTGTGGATGTCACTACCTTTCTCACCTTCCGCGACTAAAAATCTGATCACGGCACGTTGTTCTTCCACGGTGCAATTCTCGAGCGGACTTGCCATCGTTAACAGAGTAAATTTGAGGTTATGTTGATAAAATATGATTGAACAGCTGATCAATTGTCATCGCAAGGTTGCCAACTTTATGTCCTGAAAGTTTTGTACTGATTCAATAAACCGTTTTTGAGCAATAATAATTTGTCTCGTTACTTATTGAATGCCCCTCGTACATACAAACAAATCAAATAACCAAAGGCCCTGTTTTCATTCTCTCAAAATGTTGCGCAGTGTAGGTTGTATTGGGGGGGGGGGGGGGGGGGGGGGGGGTGAGGGTGGTTCTTTTTTAAATTTCAAATGTAAACATAGTTCGGGTGTTACGTTATTGTACGGCGTTTTAAATGTACCCGGTTTAACGAAAACAATTTTGTCCTTCTTTGTCACAATTCAAATATTTCGCCCTACTTTTTCCCAATTAATATTTCTGTCCACCTTTGGAACAGTTTTAATCTCATAACACTAAATGTTATCAAACATTGCTAATTATATGACCTCTCAAAGCAAATCCGATTTTTACACGTTTGTACAAGTTTCACAACATTTATAAAAGTCGTTAAATTTTGTGAATTACATTTTTTAAATGGGTTCAAATTCGATTTTAAAGAGTATTTTTAAAATAGGAAATTAATTTGCAACTGGTTTTTTTTTAATAATTTTGAGCCAAAAGTCTTATTATAATTCACATTTTGTGAAGTTATTAAAATTCTCATTAGTAAATAATCACTGTAATGCAGGTCAAAAACCAACAGTATTATGGATGTTCGTTTACTTTGCCATATTTGTATTAGTTATTTTAAGTCAAAAACGTGCTTCTGGTTGTTGGATTTTCTGGCTAACGAATTCGTCTGAGCGACGTAGACAACCAACGTGTGTACCAAATTTGGACCAAATTAGATTTTAAAATGCGGCCGGAAGAGTGCGAACACACACACATATACATAAAATATTTAATGACACCTCAAAACCTGTTCTGGGGACCATGATTGGTGCTCATTGACTACTCCCGTTATCAATAGGGGTTACTGCAATAGCTCATTTTTCCTGTTCAATTTCGCTAATAAATGCTACCCCGATGTTACAATAATGTTAGAGGCTTTATATGGATGCCAAACATAAATGATTTACTAAATTTACTAAAAATAGTTAGTAATAGATAGAAATATAGTTTATACGACAAAGCTGGTAATGGAATATAAATCCAACTATTGAACTATATACAATTTAATTTAACAAACAATAAACTATGATCGTAAGTACCATAGTTTATGTACAAAGCATTACTGTTACTTTTTACTTTCTCCCCCATATTATGTATATGGAAAAAGTATTTATTTTCGTAGAAATTTTTAATTTTTTAATTTGAATTTAATGGAACTGTCTGTTTTGGTGCTAGCTGAACCCCCAAACATTCTTTAGTGGAATTATCCGTTTTGGTGCTCCCAGATAACAAAAATATTTTTAGTGAAATTATTTGTTTTGATGTTCCCTGAACCCCAAAACATTCTTTAGTGCAATTATCCGTTTTGGTGCTCCCTGAACAAAAAAAATATTTTTAGTGAAATTTGTTTTGGTGCACCCTGAACCCCCAAAAATTCTTTAGTGGTATTATCAGTTTTGGTACTCCCTGAACACAAAAATATTTTTAGTGAATTTAATTGTTTTGGTGCTCCCTGAACCCCAAAATATTCTTTAGTGGAATTATCCGTTAGGTGCTCTCTGAACAACAAATATTTTTATTGAAATTATTTGTTTTGGTGCTCCCTGAACCCCCAAAAATTCTTTAGTGGAGTTATCCATTTTGGTGCTTCCTGAACAAAAAAAAAATATTTGAAGTAAAATTATTTGTTTTGGTGCTCCCTGAATTCCAAAAAATTCTTTAGTGGAATTATCCGTTTTGGTGCTCCCTGAACCCAAAAATATTTTAAGTGGAATTATTTGTTTAGGTGCTCCCTGAGCCAAACACAGTGATGTCTGTCTCTGTGTCCATGTGTCTGTGTGTCTGTAAGGATGTGTACAGAGCTAAAGACCATACCAACTGTCCGATTTTGATGAAATTTGGTATGTAGGTGTAGTTCTAGAATATCTTCAGGCGTTTTTTTTTCTTCATTTTTTCAAAATTTTGGACTTTTAAGGCGTTTTACCCCCCAAAAATGGGCAAAAAACCAGAAAAATCTAAATTTATTAAAAACGGTCTTAACGATTTTGATAAAATTTTTGTGGTTTATAGTGTTTAAGAACCCAAATAAAATGACATTGGAAAATAAATGTTCAAAAGTTATGGGCCAAAAACCGATTCAAAACTGGTTCTTTGGACTTTTCCCCTAAAGGATTTAAAAATTCAGAAATTTAGCTATCACCATTCAAAAGAGGGTAAAAATGCGGTAATTTGGGCTTTTTTTAATATGCTACCCTTTGGAAGGTATAAAGTTTCAACTGGTAGAAAGTATGTGGCAGTCAACTGGTACCGTTTATTATACTTACGTTTTGGTATGGTGGTATCACATTTTTTGAAGTGTAAACTTCTATAGGCGCACCTCGGCGCAGTAAATATACTTGAGTTGGGTATATAAGTGTA